>WEKW01021587.1:149372-231976 GCA_013389905.1 Sula dactylatra | reverse complement strand
AAAAAAAAAAAAAAAAAAAAGCTTTCAGCTAGAAATTAGATATTCTGAGTTTTAGAAGTTCTCGGCCTTTTTATCTTCTAATACAAAGTCAGATTCTGGAGGGAAAAATACGGTATTGCCTAGTTCTTTCATTTATATATCAATGTTATTTTTGTTTTTGGGGAACTAAGAGCTCAAGTAGAGATGCCTTCTGTGTTACTTGTATTGAATTAATTAAGTACCTTCATGGGCAACAGCAAAAAGGGCATTGGAGTCAACTTCAAGATAATGTTCACTGCTCTGCAGTTGCCATTACAAGCAGGGTAAGAAGAATTAAGAGTTGTCTCTAAGAGACCTATTTTAATGACTTTTTGTCAGTTTGGATAGCTTGGTTCTGTCCGGTCAAAATTTCACATGCAAATTTTATTCCTCTATTGAAAGTTGAGGTGGGAGGATTGTGTAACTGGAAAACAGATGATGGATATGTCAAACAGGTATTACAGACAAAGGACCCAGACACAAAAATGCACCTACATTCCAGATTATTTCTTGTTACATTTTTCTTCAAATGGTCTATGTGTCAAGTCATCTGTCTCTTTTTGTCCTCTTTCTGCCCTCCAACACACTTTTTTGCCCCCTGTATCACAGGAATCTTTACATTTATCTTAGGTACTTCCAACAGCTTCGCACTAAAGATGTTTTTTGGATAGTATTTATTACCAGATGCAGGGTTCTGACCCTTGCAAAGTTAGAGCTAATGTTAGTAATGAAAAGACAACGTGCACTTTCAGCTACAGTAGGCAGATGTATGGAGGAGAAGAAGAAATCTGAGAATAAAGAAATCAGAACAAATAATGCTTGAGAAATAGATGAGCCACGGACAAAATGTGGCGTTACAAAGCACTTCATCTCAGGTCATTGGTTTTAAATTAATGTCTAGTCAGGTGTGGCCAAATATCTGAGAAATATTTACCATCATTGTCACTTGTAAACTCGCTCTTTGGTCGTACTCCTTGGTGTGCTACTTCGGTTTTGTGTGGTTCATGAACAGGCAGTCTCTGCCTCGCTACAAGGGAAGCGTAAGATATCAGAGGAAAGTTGTATTTAGTGTAGTTATCTGCAGTCTCCTGAGCAGCGATATTCCTATTTGTTCACTGCATTCTCTACCATACTTTCTAAACACTGGTCTGTTCTACTTACATTTAAAACATTAAGTGAATCTGGGACTGACAAAACCGTTTTATCCAAAAGAGACAAATATTGGGTTGTTCTCCAAGATCATAATGAACAGTCGTATTGGCTTAAAGGAAGGTTAAGGATGTGTTCACTACTTTTTCTATCTGAGAAAAAGAATATTTATAATCTGTAAATTGACTATGCTATAAGAAACGTTTGTGCTGCCCTAAGTCAGGTGTTGACCTTTCCCATCTTAAAAGCATGAAGTGTTTATCTTGCATTGAGAAAGCAATTGATTCTCTCTTCAAGAGAAGCTGACATTCTGACTATATTATCTTTGATATATATGTACACTGGTTATTGACCACATGAGAAAGTCAGGTGTTGTATTTAAAGGGCAGGACGGTACAACGTAAAAGCAGGGGTACCAAGGTCTTTTGTCTTCTGACCTACAAAATTATCACGTGTGCCCACAAGAACGCTGCGTTGTATTGCTCCTGTGGGGTATTAAATCTCTTTATAGTCTCAAACAAGACATGCTGGAAAGAATAGAAAATTCAGTCATGGGCAGCCAGCTTTCAGGATGTTTAAATTAGATCAAGCAACTGATGAAGAACTCTTAGTGCATCAA
This sequence comes from Sula dactylatra, assembly GCA_013389905.1. Classification (NCBI taxonomy): domain Eukaryota; kingdom Metazoa; phylum Chordata; class Aves; order Suliformes; family Sulidae; genus Sula; species Sula dactylatra. Next base: position 230,190 of record WEKW01021587.1, on the reverse strand, counting down.
ATCATTTAAGGCCTGTAACCGATATCTGACCTACTCTCATCCTCAAGGTTTAAATAAGAAGTTTGGTATTAAAACCAACCAAACAAAAAAGTAATTTCTATTACTGCAAATAAGAATATTCTTTACTCTTACAGCTGTATAGCCTCCCTCTCAAATTTGGCCAAGGAGGAGTAATGCTTAGCCAGAAGAACGTTATTTCCTCATCTGGAGTTAGTCAGCTTTTCTCCTTGAATTACACAGATGGTATCTGGCCTAACGCAGAGCCTGTCACAGTGAACTGAAATGCTCCCAGTGATATTGCCATCAGGCTCAAAAGCAGCTGAGAGTTCGGGGCAGAACATTCTGTTCCCATAGAAGCCACAGCTATAGCCTATAAAACAGGCAGAGTTTTAAGGGACCCGTAGCAACCTTTGCCAGAGCTTTCCTACAGCCTCTACCTCAGCTGTGTTCCTGCCTCCATCGATATTCTCATGGATATTTGCGAGTCCCCAGAGCGTTTGAATTTGGTATATGGCAACTGGAAGATGTATGTCCGTAGTAGCATCTGTATGGATACGTACACAAATAAGGCTGACATGCATACGTTCTGTATTTTGCACACACCAGGCACCGTGAGGCTCCATCACCTGCAGCAATTCAAACAGCAGTTGTGTTCCTGTGACGTGGAGCCGACGGGCTGTTTTAATGTTGTGTACAGTAGGCAGAAGTAAGGATGAGCTGGGATAGCTTTATTTTTAACGAAAAAGAGTTTGCTAACTCCCTGTCTACCTAGGATATGGTGTATTTCACTGATTTTACTTTGATAGTGCTCTAAGCTGGTCTTTGATAATTGCTTTCTGTAATTGGAACAAATTTACGATTATGCTAATTCATCTGCTGCCACCCAATGTGTGGTAGCTGAGTTAATCCATATCTGCCCCTGCATTTCTTTTGTAGATCATTACGTGATTAGCCTCTATTAGAAACTGATGGGGGTGTTTTAATTCTGAGCAGATTTAATTTCAGGGGGAAAACCCAGATATCTTTATATAAACTTATGGCATATTATAGCAGGTTTTAAGTCTAGTTCAAGGTAGGAACATTTAAGATCTTCAAACAGACTTATTCTTAAAAAGAAATGTATTTCATTGTGTTACAAGCAACTGTATGACCTCCACTGATGATAAAGCGAGGGAAGTTAAATGGTAATGAGTTTTGAGTCTACTCTTCAGGCGTTGCAGGTTGGCAGTTCAGAACACCATGCCTCATTTCAGTACGGAGACGTTGTAGGTTTCTTTGTTGCCTTTATTTTGCTTGGATGTTTTTTGTGTGTATTCGTGTGTGCACTGAATTTCTCCAAAGGTTGCATCACTGCAAGTAACAAGAACCTTTTGTCATTGTGACTCCTTTAAAGTCATCAGTGTATTCTATAAATTCATCCCTTAGTTCTCCATCTTTGAAAGCGTTCGTCTGCTGAGGCAAAGGCAGTGAGCGAGTTTGAATAAGTCTGTTTTTCCTTCGAGGGAGGGGGAGGCTGGAATTTGAGATGAGTATTCGCAGTGTCATCAGGCCTCCAGATATGCAAAAGGCAATGCGTGCCCTCACTTACAAATCATCTTTTGATTGCACATCTCTCAACACTTTCATGTTTATGTTCCGTCTGTTTAATGTTCTCCCTTCACTGTGATCATCATTCTTTTAAATGCTTTGCATTAATGTAAATGTTTTTCATTCACCAAGGCTTGCAGTCCCAGACTCGGTAACAGTGGATCCGTGAGTGCTCCCTCCTGGAAAAGTTGTCTACAGGGAAAATAGCCCAAAGTGCTGGTGTAACAGTGATGAGGACCTTGAACCCTCCTGTGCCCCCCTCACCGCCCTGCGTAGGTCTCTGACCTGACTAGAGTCAAAATGCAAATATATGTATATATATATACACACACACACACACACACACACACTCTTGAAATAATGAACTCTAGTAATACTCGACATGTTTGTAATTTCATTGAACATTACTTTGTTTGTCATTACACTGCACATAAAGTGAGTTTAATTCTGACTGCGACCATTGAATTTCCATCACTTGATTTATGCTAGCGCTGCTGTTCCATAATTTAAATTGCATTCCTCGTTTCTTTGCTGAAACCCCCTCTGATAATTAGTATTAAAGTTAACTGCAGAAGGGGAACTGAATAGTAAATGGATTACTTGATTGTTCCTTGTCTTTCTCGGACCAAAGGGAAATGTAATACATTCAAAGAGATGTTATTAAGGGAACAGTTCAGCGTTGCTGGATTTGGTAAGGCTGTTTGGTTACCGCTCCGGAGCTGCGCCTGGGCACCTGCGGTCGATAGAGGTGGAAGTGTCAGCCGCTTCACTTGGCTGGGGGAATGAAAGGCAATGAGTATGAACGCCAGCCGCACCATTTCCTGGGATGCTTCTAGCAAAGGAAATTAGGATGCCTGAGCTACTGAGTGTGTTAAGTTCATGACAAAGCAGATTGCATCTCCTAACAATACTGAGGAAAGCAAATTCAGGGAGCAAGACTTCTGGTGAAAAGCCTCCTCTGGGTTTACCTGAAGAAGTGTGCTTGTGCCAGGCACTGCCTCCTTCGATGTCGTACCTTAGAAACTCACCACCTTGAGACCTCACTGTAAATGTTTATTCTGATGCGCAGGGTAGCACAGAGAGTCATGTGGTCCCAAAACCCTAAACTGTTGTGAAGGAGACTGATTAAAAAAATGGAAAAAGAAAAAAAAAAAGTTGAGATTTGAGAGGAAAACCATAACAAAGCAGCATTATGACAGAGCTTTATGAGTGCAGAAAGAGACAGATGTGTCTTGAATGCTTAATGTAAGCTTTGACGGTGACATTCTGTCTTTGTTACTGCTTTTGGTTAACTGCAGTTTGAGGAAAAGAGTACATAGGGCTAAAATCTTTTAACTACTTTCGGTATGAAATGTATAATGTACTTCATACCTGGGTAGTGCCTCTTCGAGGGATGTGTATCTTACACGTCACTTTATTTAATTCCGTAGTCACCATGTAGGATAACAGTGCCGCAGTCCTAGATTCTTTTCAAGGTAGGTTCCCAGCTGCCTGCCGCGGTGCCAGGCCGTGAGGAGCTATGGATGTGTCAGTCACACACCTTCTGGCCCCAGCTACCCAAAATGACTGATGCTACAGGAAGGGGAACCTGCTGGCTGGCATGAAATCTAATTGGCTTTGATGGTCAGCTTTTGCAGATTTGTTTATAAACTGGAAAATCTACAAATTGCAGACCATCTGCGCAGAACAGTGTGCTAACGAATGCCTGTAGCTAGCAGAGCCACGAGCTCATTACCACAAAGTTCCAAGTCCTTCCACAAGTTCCTAAATGAGGTTATTCATCTGAACTGAGATGAGAAGGGTATTTGACCTCCGGGTACAGCCGTACCTCCTTCAGGTCTAGAAAAGCTATTAAAATAACTCACATTTATTCAGCCTTTTAATAGAATCTGTTGATTCTGCTTCTCTTTTTGATTTTTGACTTCTGTAACAGCAGCTTACTGTGCCTTACCTACTTTTTTTAATGTTTCAAGTACAGCAATGCCTTGCAGATAATTCCTGGGTTCACTCAGAGATATGGTGTTTGGTGAACCAGAGGAGATGTAGTGAAATATATTATACACAGCATTTCATGGTGTTTATGTACTTTGATAACAAATACTAATGGTCACTGGTTTAACAATATTTATGAAAACTGGGAATCTGTTATGATGAATTAACTCTTCCACTGTGTGTGATGTCAAGCGATTTCATCCTTCTATTTCTCTCAAAAAAAGTGGAATTATTAATGCTTATTACATGTCATCCCAATCTGTTATGAAGCTTAACTGATCGTCGTCCAATTGTTTGAACATGTAAAGCGCTGTATATCGAGCAGTATTTTTGAATATTTCTTATTCTCTCTGGGTTGAGATCTTCCATTTTCTTTGAATAAAAGCCAGCCTTTCTAAGCTACTAGCCCATACCGCCTTCCTCTGAGGTTTAGGGAAAAAAAACAGTGGCAATCATTAGAAAGCTGACTTTCACTTGGACTGCTAATCTCCATTGGTCATGTCTCTCTCTCTGCTCCCTTAGTCAGAGGAAGTATTTCCCTATCAGATGAATGAGGTCCTTAGCCCAAGGCATCAGGTGCCTTCGTTTGGCTTTTCAGATTTACAGACTTTCCCTGTTTTTTCATTCTCTTAGGGAAGCCAAAAGGGCTCTCCTAAGTAGGATAATAATCGAATAAATGAATAGTTACGATAAAAACAAAATACAAGAACAAATACAGCAGAAATAATAAGATGCAGTTATTTAAGAAAATTATTTCAGGTTCAAGCTTTAATACGTACGGTGAAGAGAACCAGGAGGTAAATGAAATATATTCAGCTAGAATGATCCAGTATTTTTTATCACTGCTTCTTGATTCCTTGGATTAAATATTAAAGCCTCCTAACTACCTAATACCACAAGGAGAAGTGTGATTAATTGCTCTCCTCCTTTTTTTCCCGATCCTCCTCTTCCTCATCTTTCCTTCCTTTCCTCCCAGTAGAACAAAAATAACGTTTCCCTTATTGTGCACACGCTTGCAACTCTGAACGAGCTCTTTGCCATTTTCTTTTTGTTCTTCTCTTATTTGTTATTTTACTATGTCCTAGCATTTCATTTGGTGGGCCTTTGTTAATGAGCTCTAGGGTCTTCAGAATAGGTATAGTTTCTTTTCTGAATTTGTGAATGTCTACCTTTTTAGGAATCCCAGCCTAGCTTCATTTTTATCTTAATGTTTGTAATAAAGACTACAATGACGTTTATTACTGAAATAATTGAAATACAATTTTGCAGATTTCCTGCTTCCATCTTTTCTTTTCCTACTTCACGTTCTTCTCTGCTCCATCCCTCTCCAGGTGGAATGGCTGAAGAATGAGGAGCCCATAGATTCCAACCTGGATGAGAACATCGACACCAGAGCAGACCACAACCTCATCATTCGACAGGCGCGTCTGTCCGACTCGGGGAACTACACCTGCATGGCGGCCAACATTGTTGCCAAGAGAAGGAGCATGTCTGCGACAGTTGTGGTGTATGGTCAGTGCAAACCTAGTGATTATAGAAAAACTTAGATGTATGTTAGACTCTTTTATTGCTGGAGAACTTCATATTTTTAACATACAAGTGGTTCTAAATGAAATGCCTAACCTCCTTCCCGTTACGATGAATTTCAGTTCTGTTGCTGAAGGCTGAGAACACGCCTGCTTTTAGAGTGGTTAGAATTATGAGGGTTTTGTTTGTGATGGATTCCCAGAAGTTATGTCAATAATAACAATCCTTGCTCCAGATATTAAGAAGATCCAATTATAAGCTAAACCACATAAATCAGCCCCGCCTGAAACCCTGAAGCACGTGCCGAGGGAGGTACATAAAGGGCTGCCTTAACTGGATCTGTGGTATTGCAGTGTCCAAGTGCTAACTAGTGAATCTAGATGTCACACAGCGAAGGACAAAAGAGCAGAACTTTGGCTTTACTGCCATCCTCTGTTGCTCTCCGTGTTCATTACTGCACGTGACGTCTTATGGGTGGAGGCAGAGCATTCCTAAATCATCCTTTTTAAAACAGAGAAGTTGTTTATGATTTCAGCGAAGCATATTTTATGAGAAATAAGGTGCCTGCTTTTGCCTCCCTCCCAGACTCTATCAGTCATTGCAGTTCATAGCATATTACTCTTCCAAGACAAACATTTGTGTTCTTTGACACCGTGGCCTTTATGTATTTGTGTACTGATTGGCAGCGATGCTTCTGCTTCAGCTTGGAATTCACCTGTAGAATATAAAACCAAAATTCTGCCTTTGAATGAAATGATTCGATCAGATTTGTTGCTTGACATCTCTTCGCACACCTACCGCAACCTCAAGCATGTTTGTGTTTTGCAGTTAATGGAGGCTGGTCATCATGGACTGAGTGGTCAAACTGCAATGCCCGGTGTGGTCGGGGCTGGCAGAAGCGATCACGGACCTGCACCAACCCGGCTCCGCTCAACGGAGGTGCATTTTGTGAAGGAATGTCAGTGCAGAAAATTACCTGCACTTCTCTTTGCCCTGGTGAGATATGCACATTCTGCTAAGGAGTAGCTTTGGATGTCACATTTACGGGACAGCTCTTTCAGTCTGAAAGGCCAGGCAGACAATTGTGCTTTGAAGAGCACACTGAGGTTAAAAAGGCAATTGGAAATACTTGCATCCTTGTTTAGACTTCAGCTCAGAGCCTCGCGTAGGGTCTGAGCAGTAGTCACAGGCACCTGTGGCCTTGATCTGCCAGGTTTGTCAGTGCTTTAACTTCCACTGAAGCTAACTAAATACTCAATAATGAAACAGCAACAGGTTCAGTATGAAAAACCATGTAAGTGGGTGGAGGTGTAGGGAAAGGGGTGGTGACGTTAGTAGTGCTAGGAGAAATGCAGGAAGCTAAGCTGAGAACTTCACTTAAAAGTATTATTTAGCTGGAAAAGTTTGCTTTCAAGTATATTAACCTCTTGAAATTGAGCTTATGCTATCCAGGGAGCACGGTGTTACATCCCTGGACACTGTACTCATTTTCTCATTTGTTTACCTGAAACCTCCCTTATCTGATTTTGGAATTGGAGTTTCACATATACAGCTAAAGAAAGTTAGTAGGATTGTATGCAGGTATGTTTTAAGAGACTGTGGTTGCCTGTGGTCACAGCGTAACTTGTGTGGACTCTGGCAAATTTCTCTAGCTTTTATGAGTTTTCAGATAGAACATGTCCTGAACTGGGATTTAAAGAATTTAATATTATTTATATATGCCTCTGTGTTCATCTGACTGTTCTTCAATCCGATTTATGCATGAGAAAGAAAGGGAAGTGTGGAATCCCTTCTCATTTGGGACAGGGTCAGAGACAGCTATAAAGCAGTCAGTAGAGCAACATATTGATCCGTTGCCCGGCTCAGGGCATTAGCCAGAAGTCTACAAGGCCTGTTATGCTCTTTTTGTAAATGTCAGCATCATTTCTCTGGTAGGAAAATGTGTGGCCTCTCTACATCAGCCTGTTTTAAGGCAGAATTTGTATTGAAACATAAGAAGCTAACAGCTAGGTGGCAAAGGCAATGTTTCCTCCTGCAGTTTTAATTTACTATATTTGCAAAATGTTATATACTGGTGCTATTTTAAAAGCTTCCATATTGCATGCTTGAGGTGGTACATTCTAATGCTGGATTTGAACTTCATATCTGATAAAGCTGTATTTATTTCTCCTGAGAATTAGACATTGTTTTTACTTGCTGTGACCTGAGGAGAGATATGAAACAAGTATTCTTGGTAGGACCTCTTAACTGCACCAGTTTGATGTGCAGCGATGATGCTTGATTTTGCTTCCTCCCCATTCAGTGGATGGAAACTGGGAGGTGTGGAGCGAGTGGTCCGTGTGCAGTCCGGAATGCGAGCACTTGAGAGTTCGGGAATGTATTGCGCCACCTCCAAGAAACGGAGGGAAGTACTGCGAGGGCTTGAGCCAAGAGTCAGAGAACTGCACAGAAGGGCTTTGCATTCAAGGTGAGTACAGCTGGCACTGAATTGGATTTAGGAGGTATGGCCTGGACTGGGTAATGTAATCCAGGTAATGTAGCGTATCTGCCACACACCCACGTCAGTAGAACTCTTCTGGCTGAAACACTGCTGGGCAAGAATAGACTGCAAGTTTTCAGTGAGTTGCATATGTGAAGCTTGAAATCCATAGCGGTTTCTGAGTCACTGGATTTGTGTAGCACATACTTCATCTATTAATTATCAGATGATACTAAAAATCCAAGTAAATTTTTTTTTGCAATGTGCAATTATGACCACCTGCTACAACACATTTCACAGAATGTGCTACTTAGCCTTCTACCTTTTCGTGCACATAAATGGGCAAAGCACCAACACGAATGCTGCTGGTGCAAGAGCTGGTGAAGGACAAAGGTTACTCCATTTATTGCCTTTAACACAGAAGTTAAATAAAGGCAAATCTGCTCTGTGGTGAGTTCCCTGTGAAAGGATTTGCCCTTCATAGATGTCTGGAAAACATCTGGCACTTGGTAGTTGCCACTATCAACAAACGACAAGGAGCCAAGGAAGTGAGCCCTGCAGCTGTAGAGCTGCAGAACCGCGGGGCGGCTGCAGGGTCTCAGAACAAAGAAGAAATTCACAAGTTTATTCCTTTCTAGCAATGACGTGGCAGCCGTGGAATGCCAGGGCTGAAAGGGGTAAACTGAAATAAGTCTACTTTTCCTTTAATTTTATATTTAAATAGTCCTCTCTCTTTGTTTCTATGGTACTGTATTATCCTTCCTTCTTGATCTTCTGCGTACGTGTCCACGTAATGCCTAGAAGTCATTTTCTTATTCCAGCGTGATGCACTCAACAGAAGGAATATGGCTCTAAAGCCTAAGCCTTGTGCTCCTGCCCATCACGTACGTGCTTACAGCAGTGTAAGTGCCTGTGGCCTTCCCCCATGTACGCCTTCCCAATGCTGGCTGGCAGCTTTAGACAGAAAGAAACAGCCGCTGTGCCCAACGAGCTCTTCAGTGAAGAACGTACAGTGAGATGAGGAAAATAATTTGCTAAACAACATGAACTCCCTTTTTTGCTCCAAGATTTTAAGAATTTCTTAATGGCAGAAGCATTCTGCATATTTATTCAGGCTTCAGAGACACATCTACCTCAGCTGATACTTCAAATAAGATGTTGTTTGGCTTTGGAGGGAGGGAATACCCAGCAGTCTTGCTGTACGTCTCTAGCCTCTCAAAGTTTCCAGGGTTACAGAACAGCTCTCCAGCTCCGAGGTGTCAGGCAGACAAGCTTTGGTGTTTAAAAGGACATAAATGAAATTAAGACTGTTTTCCTTCCCCATGTTTTAAAAAAGAACAACTAGTGAGAATTTGTGAGCACTGCAAGTCATTCAGCTTTCGAGGCCCGACGTGCTGATCACACAATGTTTTCTGAGGTCTTTCTCCTTCCTGCACATTAAATGAGTGCCCTTCCCTGCAGATGGCTCAATAAATCCAGAATCCACTCGTGTGCAGATTAGCATATCCATTGGAAGACTGTCAGAAGGGTGCATTGAAAGGGGCATGAAAAGATGCAGCTGAGGTCTGCACACTTCTGTTTGTGACAGTCATGAGTTGACTTAGCATCTACTTGGCTCCCTCCGTGGTTTTCACCAGAGTTAATAAAAGGTGGCCCTGCTCGGCTCACCGCTGCCGAGGAAAGCCTTAACAGCACTGCAGGGTGGTAGAGGTCACCTCTCCTGCCCTGAGAACAGCAGCCTTTCGTATTGTGGAGTTACCTGTCAGTCCTGTGTGTCACCTTCCACGCTGCGCTTACGCTTTAGAGGTAGGGGAACAAATCTGGCATTATGCTTATTTTGGTAGTCTGAAAGGAGCACGTGGCCTGGGGAAGAGCGACGGTTATTGAGCGCCGAGAGTCACGATGCGCATTTAACTTGATGGCGATGGCTTCGTTCCATGGGGGAGATCACTGAAACTCCTGGAGTCCTTGTAGCACAGTTGGTTGCAGGTACAGGCTGGCCTCGGAGCCCTGCTGTATCAACAAGGTGTGGTATCACACGGGCTTCTGTTGGTGGCTTCTCCAGCTGTTAACTTCTCCATCCTTAGCCTCTCTCTGAGGAGCTCATCTGGACACTGTCTACGGGCAGGTTTTAGAACGTCCCTGTCGCGCTCTGTTCAGTGGTGAAGGATCACTTTAATATCAGTGCGAGTCCTTCTCAGATGTCCCAGAAGTGCAAAAGGTTGGTGCTGTGCTTGCCAGCTGTCTTCTGAGGAGTACCTCTGATATTTACTGCTACTTTTCAGGAACTATTCTAGGATAAAGCCCTCTGAAGCTTTTTCTATGAGCAAAGGTTTCACACACTGGTCAAATGAAATCCCTTTATCCATGTTACTGCACACAGAGGAAAAGGGTCTGGGTGTCTGGAGTTCTGTTCACAGACACACGGTGCAACGTTGGATTTTATTTTATTTTTTCCCCTAAAATGTGTCCGTGTTCCCTAGAACAAGACTGTTTCTCATAGTAAGAGGTATAAAAGCTGCTGTGTAAAATCCTGTCCATGTTGGTGCATTCATTCAGTGTTCGGTGCCTTTATTGAAAACATGCTTCGTAAGTGACTGCTTTCTCTTAGCCCCAGTCCAGGTTACCAGTGCTGAGCTCTGAACGAGGCATTCAGGACTGAACTCTGTACGGCCTGCAGCTTTAGTGTGCAAGTCCTTCGGCAGAGGACGTCCGCTGGTCCAAACAGTGCACCTAATCTCAGAGGAGGTTTGGGACAGAGGAGGGGCTGGCTTTTTCCAGCAGATAGGAATGTAGTGGTTTGGGCTGTGGAAAATAAAGCAGATTGCCTTCTGAAAGGTCCTGCAAAGAAACATCGCTAGGAGTTGAAAGCAAAATAACTTCAAGCTGTAAGGAGCCAGTTGCCAATTCACCTTCCTTCTGAGAAAACAAAGTTAAAAGGAAAAAAAAAAAAAAAATAAAAAGAAAGAAAACCCCAGACATCCGTGACAGTCATATCACCGATTAGAGATACGCATGTAATGCAGCCAGAGTATTTGGCTTGTTCTGTTATTAAATTTAATCCTGTAAAAGATGTCATATTGACAGCCCTGGAGAGACAGGCTCTCTGTTTGTCCATAGAACAGATTACAGTCACGTTTAGCTTTCCCTGCTATTGCTTTACTTCAGCTCCTCTGTTAATGTGCCCTCCAGTAGCAAGCATTGAAAGAAAGCCCTCCTCACCAAATTTTTTGATAGATGGCTATTGGAATAGTTACAACATGGCAACTAACTTAGTTTTAATAATTATATTATCATCATCATCATCATCATCATCGTCTCTCATGCTTTGTATAAAATCAAGATCTTTGGATCAGGTACTGTCCCTCAGCTCTATGTTTGTACAGCCACTGGGCAAAGAACGTTATTATTATTAATGAACCACAAACGTACCTGACTAACGGCACTGCAGTAAAAAGGAAAAATGCCCCAACAAGTTGAAATCAAGTAGTGCGGGGTTTCATCAGTGCCTTTTCAGAAGAATTTGAATTTTTCTTTTGTTTTTGCCATGACATTTAGAATCACTTTATAGATGCAGTTTTAAGAAAATGTAATTATTTTGGACAGCCGTGTGCAAACAGAAGTGAAGTAAACTGTGCGTGTCTGAAAACAAATGCCTGGAATAGCAAAAGCTTTCTGAAACTTTCAGAAGCAAATAACTTTTCTACACGTGGGACTTAAAATGCTTTTAATAGCCTTAAAATGTTCTTAATACACTATGTGTAAAGAACTTGCCTTCTTTAAAATAAATAAATGGATCATTCTGGGTAAAAAGATGCAAAAAGCATTTTTAAAAATATGAGTAAATTTTGTACAGATTTAATCAACTTAGTGTCAGCTGCGAAACACAAAGTCTGTAAAATATAACTTCGATGTTGAAAATGAACTGTCAAAATCATTTTACAAAGGATAAGTGCCACAAGTAATAAAACCCAAACTTTATGATAGAAATGAAAAGCCATTTAAAACCCAGGGCTACTAGGGGTGCGTATGTTGACATCAAAGCAACGCTATTTAAAATTAACACAAATAAATTCTCAGCTTATGCTGAATATCGGGGCGGGGGGAATCTGCTGCTGCTGGATCTTCCATGCAGAAATCTCTCTGGGTGAAGTATTTCTGTTCCTTTTATAAGGAGAGATGGGAGTTAGGGCAGCTGTGAACTACCAACAATACTCCAGTTCAAAGACAAATACAATGGCAGATTTCTCTCCGCTGCACACACCAGCAAAATTTCACCTAATATTGGGATCAGAAACTGATCTCCAGGTGTTTTGTGGGAGGAAAAAAAAACCTACTCCAGTGTAATTTGGAGTCGAATATGTAGTCAAAATTATCCTTCATATATAGCAGAACTTCACTGGGACTGAGTAAGGCGAGTAGTAAAAGAGGAAGTTAAGCCTAGTGATATAGAGGCTGGTAGTGTGAGGTGTTGAGCGGAGCCGAGATCAGCTCCAGCCTCGTGTTCTTTGTGTTTTCAATAAGCTCATCTCCTCCTTTCGCTGTGAGGGGCAGTGCCAGGGAGTCTGTCCTTCATCTTGGAGTGTGATGCTGTTACTCCTTTATGGGTCCTGCTGTATGTATATACTTGTGTCAGATTATTTTTAGGACTGTAATTGCTTTCTCAGCTAAGAGGAACTGATGCAATTACCCTATTTTTTTAAAATCTTTTCCCCCTGTTCAGCTTCCAATACGTGCCTTTTCTGCTCTGCTTTTTGCCCCATGGGGAGCTGTGGAGGAAATGCAGCACTGTGCTACAGAAAACTAATCTCTTGGAGGTTATTTATCAGGCAGAATTTGTTAACTTTGTTCCTTTTGTGAGGCAAAAGTAGGAATGAAACATTTCTTTGGTTAACAAATAAGAACTTAAATGAAAGTAAGGGTAGGAGGTCAGATGCAAGGAAAGCGAAAGCTGGATTCTGAACTGGCAGAAAAAATACTAATCCTTAGCATGAATTTTCAAATTTGGAGTCAGTAAATGAAATGGTGATAAACCAGGGTCAGTCTGCTCGCAGGTTCTTTATTCAGTCACTGACAGGAGAGGTTGGAATAACACAAAGACGACACCCTCTCAGTCACAGGAACAGCTTTTTTTTCTGGCTTTGGTTTTTGATTTTCTGAATGGATCCAGACAGTCCAGTCCTTAACTGAGGAGCACCTGAAAGTGCTTTTCTTTCAGGGAATTTCTTCTAGGACTTGTAACGATTGAATAGATATAAACTTATATGCAGAAGAAAGATGGAATTATTGTTGGTTTTGATATACATGAAAGATTGCTAAGTTGGGCGAAACCAGAGATTGACTCAATCTGAATGCAAAGGTCATTTTCACTCAGGATAATCCTAAAAACTTACTAGTTTCTTGCATATTTGTTCTTTCTTTGTTTACTCCCTACCGATGTTCTCAGTAGTACACTTCTCCATGGTGGATTTCTCTCTATCTTGCAGGGGTGAAAGCTTTTTCTTTGCTTGATGAAAGAGAAGGTTTTGCAGCGTTTTTTGTTTACTTTTATCTATTTGCTTTAAAGTTATTTTTTCTAACTTCAAAAAGTATTGCTTTCTTTTCCCAGTGCCCAAAAAAGAAACAAACGAGTAGGCCATAAGCAGATGAACTACAAACATTACTTACTAATGCATCATAAATCACAAATCATTTTGTTTTCCATTTTTCAACCAGCCGTGATAGTGAATATTGCCGAGAGTCTTCTGGATCTCGCAATCTGACCGGTTTATAGGGCAAACGCATTTCAAGCCTATTGCAGGTTTCTGTAGATAGCGCTGTACGACAGCAGCACGAAAATGTTTGTTTCCACTGCAGAGCTCAAGTCTGACACTAGTCGTTTGGTTTTTACCTACATCATCTCCTAGCAAAAATATAAACAACCTCAAGCAGACAAAAATCCCACAGACTTAGCTTTTTGGCAAAGCCAAAATCTAAGAATCTTTTGGGTTAAGTATTATGAAAGTGAAGATTTTCACAAATAGTAAAAAGAACAGAAGGTGCCGCACAAATCATTTGCTTACGTTATCACACAGCAGAACAATAAGCTGAACACCTTGTACCTTGATGGGGTTTCCATTAAGACTGCCAATTGTGCTGATAACCGACCTCTAGAGGTAACCCCTACTGGATCCTTCATACAGAAAGAAATCCAGAAGGTAAATCAGGGAACAGCTCAGTCAAAGGGCATTTCCCTGCTATGCAGAGCACCTACCTAATGGATATAGTCTTATCTGCCTAAGGATTTATATCCCGCATTTTATTCTGTCTATCAGATTAGTCTAATTCTGCTGAACTGCTAGCCTACGTCAAATTTTATAGAAATAAGTACGTTGCATGTTGTGTTTTGTCATTTTCTTCAGACACCCTTTCAACCAGAGGTTTGGGAACAGTTGTTTAAGTTTGGCAGACTGCCCGAGAAACTAAGGGGTGGCAGAGCAGCTCTTGAGCCTGTGTTTATAGAGCGGCCTTGGGACAGTGCCGGCAGCCCCGCACAGGACGTGGATTCGTAAGCAGGGCCTCGGAAGTCGCGGCCGCGTTCCCTCGGGACCGCTGCGCTGGGACGGGCGGCCCGGCGGGTCGCTCCGTGGCCATGTGCGCCCGTGGAGCTGGCGCTCGTGCTGTCCGGGGGCTGCACGGCCCGACCCCCCGGTGTCTAAAGATTACTGTGTCAGGTATTAGGTTAGAAGGGGTAGCTCAAATGCTTATTATGAGGGAGACAGAGAAGCCTCGGTTTTGAGAGATGCACAACTGTATAAAACCTACTTTATAAGATATTTGCGTATGTGTGGTAGCACGTTGATTCTGTATGTTCTTTAGATACACGTATAGAGGTCTTTCCTGGCATATATTTAGATACGTAAATGTGACTCTATTGTACATTTTGATATTTTATAAATTACTTTTTTACATGTCCGTTATTAACCTTTCCATGTATCAAACATACAAAGAAATAATTAATTCCTAACTGACTTTCTTTGCCAAGTGATCCGATTTAAAGTCTTGAACTTCCTTATTGCTGAGATGTGTAATATTCTAAATAAAAGCATCCAATAAAGCTAACAAATACTTGAATTAACCGAGTGAGAAATTACTGCAAAGAAACATCCTGAAAGAGATTTAGGGGGGAAAAAAAAAAAAGATGAAGGGAAAAATATGGACAGCATAAAATATTCATATTGTCAGCAAACAAGGAGAAAATGTTTTATTTATAGAGCTAGACAGAAGCGATATAAGAAATAGATATGCTCCATGTAAATTTATTAAGTGCAACTTTCTCTCTCTCTCTCTCTCTCTCTCTCTCAGATAAAAAACCTCTTCATGAAATAAAATCCCAAAGTAAGTTATTTTTTTTCTCTTGTAAATATGATTTTTCTCATCTTCTCTGCCATTCTGTTTTATTTGTTTAGGAGCTAAATAAAACTGAAGGTTATATGAAAGGCTTTCACATCTGCTGAAAGCATCTTCTTAGCAACTTTGTGATCATAGGTTTTAGACCAAAAATAGAAAAGTGACCGTTCTTTAGTAGTTTGTGTCTGATTGGGAGCCCTTTCTACAGGAACGCTGATCTTGAAATTGATCTCTTGAGGACTTGTAATTAGATAAAAATAAATTAATCCAGGAGTTTGGCCTTCTTGGTGGAAATCTGGATCTGCTCCTGGCTCTGTCTGGTCTTGTTCAGCTCCCTTTGGCCTTGATTTATTGACCGGTAGAGGGTGTTTATATGCTTTATCCTCTAAAGGATATATAGATATCATTTACACACTCCTTTGGGGGCTTCTATCCTGCACTCTTTGTTTCTTAGTCTTCCATTGATTTCAGTGGAATTTTAGTTTAGAGCAGCATGTTTGGAGTGAATTGGCTAACTGAAAGATTTCATAAAAAAAAAAAAAAAGGAAAAAGACATCGCTTCATCAAAACCACAGTTTCCATGAGGCCTATCTGTTGTAAAGCAAAGACGTTGCTTTTTGCTTTCATAAACCGTACTCAAAGTTTTAAGGATTTTGACTGCTTGATTTTCAAGAAAAAATTGTCTTTGAATTTTGACAAATAGATTTATAAACACATTTTTGGCTTAATTCCTTTGAAGGACTTTAAACAAGAATCCACCTCTGCTGAGAAGTAAGGCATGCAATTGTTTATATCTTCTTTGAAGAGAGATTCTTCTATTATGTATTATACAATACGCAGGTTTTAAGTCTGGGTATTCCTCTGGATTATAGGGCCATAGGGTGATCAGATTATTTGAAATCTTATGGAACTTGGGCCCTAAATCATTAGGAACACTTTTGGAAATCCTAACCTGACCTGCATTTGCTTTGAGCGCACATGCTGTAGACTGCAACGTCAAAACATTCTGCAGCAAAATTTCTTGCTGACTTGAAGGGAGGCTGTTTGGTTATCAGACCCCGGAGTATTCCTGTCTGATAAAGCAAGAGTTTTAAAGGAACTGGTCAAGTTCAAATCCATGTTATCCACAGATTACTTTGTAACTATTTACAAAGGAATGCAACTAAATTGCAATAAAAATAACAATTATAGAGGAGCAGTTACTGTCCAAGACGGCTGCAACTCCCGGGGAGGGAGCGGGCTTTGGCTTTCTAAAAGCTCTCAGTTTTTAATAAGGTGCAGTTATGTAGGGTGCACGGCAGCCACCCAGCTTCACCCGTGAAACGGTTCGGAATGCGTAGAAAGCTGACATGACAGTATTTCTCCTTTATGTTTCCAGTTCTTAAGTATTTCTAGGGATACACAAATCAAATTTAGGTAGCTCAAAAACGTGCTGTGGTTGCCTTGGCTCCTTAAGCCTTTTTAATGTTGTTTTGCCTTTGTCTCACTGGAATCACCTCCTAATCGGTCACGTACAATTGGTCTGTGTCATAACTTAGCTCAGGCAATTGATACGTTTTTGTTTGTTTATCTGCGCAGCTCCCATTTAATTAGAGAATCTTGAAAGAATATCAGTCAAATCGCTTTATTTTCTGATTTATTAAAAATGAAACCTTAATGGAATTGATTTTAGCATATAAGGTACCTGGGAGAATTAAAGGGTTTCTTTATAGCTGTGGGGTTAGAAGCACAAGTAATAACAGCTTGTTGCTATTCAGTGAAACAGGACCTTAGTTTAAGACTGCATGAATCATCATTGATGCAAAATCAAAGTCAATTATGAAGATAATTGAGAAACAACCTGTTCTACTAAATAACCTCTTACATGATTCTCTGACTTTTGATCCTCGTTCTCGAAGGCTGGCCATTGAAGAAAGGGACTGCAAGTTGCTAAGGGGTACCAAAAATGAGAGTGACGGAAAATGGGGGGAGGATGGGAAGCTGGAAAAATCTTCCAGATCTCCTGGCAAACTCTAATGGTAGACAGGGGGAAATGTATGCCCTGCATAGCTCCTGGAAAGCACTTATTGTAAATGAGATAATTTAATCAATTATGTTTCCTAATGTACTAAACCAAATGTTTCATTTTCTGCTCCTGCACATCTTAAATTATCTTCAGGTGCTTTATGAAACTTAATCATAGTTAATAGAAACTTCATTACCATCAAATGTGCTTTCAATAAATGTTGTGTAACAGTGTCAGGAGGTGGAGTGAAATATAGGCTACAGTTACCACAAACATGTATGCTGTAAGGGAAATGTATGAAAACCGTAGTGCTTTACCAGAGTCCCTGCCGCCTCTGGGCGGGGAGGATGCAGTTCATTGAGGAGTAATTGGTCGCCTATGAATGTTTTCTTTTTTAGTTTGTTTGTTTTTCACTTTCTTCCCTTCTGGGGAAAAATAAAAGCAGAAAATTACCCCGTTCCCCAAATCTGCCATGCTTTTTTCTTTAATTTCTAGTCTCCAATGGAAAAGGAATTATCCATAAGAAAAGATAGAACAGGGAAGAGATTAAAGTTACTTTAAAAAAAAAAACCACCAGTATTTGTTTCTAAAGAAATACTAACATCCTAACTAAAAATGAAAGTCCCCTTTCTTAAGCACTTGTGTTCCATAGGAACAATTCAAAGGAACGCCGTGTCACTCTTGTTTTACTCTTTTAAGATAAAGCTATTTAAAAATCTACTAAATTCTGAAAAGGTTATCTTCTTCCTCTGACCTCTGTGCGTTAGTTACTTTGGGTTTGTGGGTGGTTTTTTCCCTTGCAATGGAATAGTTATGGGAACACGTGAATAACTCTTTGGGTCTTCTGTGAACAGAACAATGACCACTTTATTAAAGACAAGGAAATTCAGAAAGAACAACTCTAAGAGTTTTTAATCATGTAGTTTATAGTGAAGTGTCAAATTCAAGTTCTAGGGATAGTTAAAAGCATTCACTGAAAACAAAATTCTTCTCTCCAGAACAATTTTGCTGTTCTCATTTTTTTAACTTCGGTATCCTTGCTCCTGTCTTTAACCCCCCGTGTCCAACAGCCTTATGCAGTGTTAAAAGTATAAAACTTCAATAATCTGATGTCTGAATCAATTGAAAAGAAGAAGCTAAACTATTGAAGTAGATTTAGAGTAATAAATTACAGTTACTCACAGGTGAGAATGTGAGGTGTGTTTCATAGTCTGGTTTTGGTGGTGAAACATCAACTCCTGTATGTGCTGCCTGTTGCCATTATGGTGGCAGTAAGTTTTTACTGAGGGGTTATTTCCGCATGTTTCAGATTTTACAATTTTTTATCCCAAGAAGGTAGATGAGGTAATTCAGATTTTCTGCACTTTTCTGTTTCAAAGTAACGATCAGAACGGAAGACTTAAAGGTGCTTTATGGTGAAATAACTACCAGCTCACTGTGGTTCTCTAGAAAGGGGAAGAACCCACTCGCACTTAGGTTTCTTCTACTGAAGATCTATGGCATCCCTTCTCCTGGCTTATCCATTGTGCTAATTGCCCACAAAAATTAAGTCAGCAATAGAGTTTCATAATTAATTCCCTGTAACAACAAAGTAGCTTGAGAATGGAAAATTGGAAGGAATAGAAATGTAATTAGTTTCTGTACTTTTATTTCTGCACCTGATACTAGAGACTAAAATGGAGGTAAACCAGTATGTGATTAAGGCACTGGGCTGGGATTCAGGCAGCCTTGGTTTGACTTGAGGTATTTCCAGTCTTCCTTTGTGACCCTGCCTTTCTGTGGTTGCTGCTTCCATCTGGCGTAAGAGAATATGGGCGTCCCCCATTGTTAGTCGAATACATTTACATTGTCAGCTACCGCCTTCCTTTCTAGAACTCCCACTCTGAACCCAAAATGCTTAAAAATCTCTTTACAACATTTTTCAAGGGGGCATCTCATGGAAAAAATGGGGAAAAAAGGCCTCGGGAAAAAAAAAAATCTTTTTCTCTATTAATTTATCGAGTAGAGCTGTGTGGCAATTGTAACGTTCTAAGAAGTTGGGAAAGAGCTGCTTAGAAGCTTGTTCGGTTGTGATACTTGTCATGGCATACACAGAAGGTGGATTTCTTCTGAAANTGTTAAAGAGGGAAACCTTTTTCAGTATGAGGTTATTTGAAAATTAAAAAGAGCTGCAGAAGTATTTTCTGGGCTAAATAGTGGTCCCAGTAAAACTGATTTCAAAACATTGATTTTGGGATGAATGGGATGTTGGAACGTTGTATTTGGGGTTGAGTGGGAACGGTTTGAGAATGGGGATGGAAATGGGTGTTTTCCGTGAAGGAAGTTTGAGCCAAAGAGTTTATTTTACTTTTGGTTCAACTGCCTGACGAAAAAATCCGTTGCATTGCCTTACTCACAGCAAATCTCCCACGTGCTCCAGCCCACTTAACACGGTGTTTACGTACTCGGTTTCCTCGCTGCTGCAATTCATATGGCATTTCACTCATGTTAGAGAACAGTCGGTGCTCAGCTACTGCGCTTGGCAGCTGGCGTGCCTTCCCAGGAAGTTCAGCTGCTTGTATTGTCGGTTGTCAGACGTTTCATTTACATAAGAAACTGGTGAGCCAGGAAAATTAGCTTTCCTGATGCTGCCCATAGGTACTCATTCCTTCCGTCTCAGTGGTCTGAAGTCTCATGTTCATTTCAAAAATTCAGCTAAAATAAAGTTATCTGACTTGCTGCAGAAAAACATACGCACAACAGAAGCCTCCTCCCAAATACTAATTAAGTAATTTTGGTAATTGGCTATTTATTAAATGCTGAATTTAACTTCCTACCCTATTTCTGTACATTGCGGTTTATTTACTACTATTGAGTAGCCTGGATTTCCTAGTTATTTTTTGTCAGTCATTCGTTATAAATAAATGCACTTTCTGTACCAAGTGCTTCGCACCTGACAGCAGAAGCACCACGTAGTAGGATAACAGATGATGTATAGGGTGCATACGTGATTATCTCTTCCTCTAAACTGGAGCTTGGCATTAAGGAACTATCTAAGGACCCACTAAGTGTACTTGCCAAGTAATTTAATTTCATGGTACGTGGTCCCAAATCCCAGAAGATCTACAATAGCAGGACTGGATAATTCAATTACAAAATATTGCAGGTTTCATTTGGATTCATTCTTTCAAAGCAATGAATTCTTCTTCTCTGCTGTAGAAGTGCAAAGTCTTGGAAAACTTGTTTGTAAGCTTAATGCGTGGGTGTGATCACAGGGAAGGTCTGGTTTCCAACCTGTTTTTAAAGACTGAAGATGCTTGCAGGAATCCGAGAAGATACGGGGGATCTCCTCAGCCCCTCTCTGAGCTGTGAGGGCATGGACCGTTCTTATGCTAAAGCGCACGCAGATAATAAAGAGGGGGGAAGGGGAAATCTTCACTAAGATTTTTCAGAGGATTCATGACCTCCTGGATAGGCTCCAGAATTCAAACCTAAAACCTAGATGTCCCTGGAAGCTAGCAATAGATGAGCCTCATGCTGGTACCTAAAGCAGCTCTCCCTAGCTGCAGTTGTTCCACGTCCTCCCTTTAAAGGTTGTATTACCATACCTTAATGATCTCCGCTGGGCTGGAATGGGAAACGGTGGCATATCTCGGCCAGAGCCCGACTGGCAATGTGTGCTGATGAGAGGGAAGGCTCTTTAGTGGTAAGCGCTCTGCTTCTGACTGTTACAAGTCCAACTCTCCCATTTAAAAAAAAATCTGTAAAGACCATGATGCAATCCCTAAAGCAACGTCTGCTCACCTATATGGAGTGATGCATCAGGAAATTTGCTCATGCTTTCAAATGCTTGCTTTCCAGTGTCCCTTTGTGCTCCACCATCCTGCTGTGATCTGCTCCACATTTATGTCTCAAGCTTTACCTCCCTGGCCACGTGGCTCTGGCCTCCTATAATCCCCTTTGCTCACAGCCAGCCAGCACCAGTCAGAGCGTTTTCGTGAGCGTTGCTGACTTGGTACCCACTTTTTCTCCTTTCAGATATTGAGACTGCCAGTGACATTGCCTTGTACTCGGGCCTGGGAGCAGCAGTCATTGCTGTAGCCGTGCTGGTGGTTGGCGTTACCCTTTACAGACGGAGTCAGAGTGAGTACGGCGTGGATGTGATTGATTCATCTGCACTGACAGGAGGCTTCCAGACATTTAATTTTAAAACAGTCAGACAAGGTTAGTGTTGTGATTTCATTTTCTTCTCTCCAGAGCTTCTACTACAAAGAGATACTAAGCTCATATTCAATGACTGGCTGCGGGAGGGCTTTCTAGCTTACTGCTGAGCCGATGTGGTGAAAGTCAGGGCAGGGCAGCTGCAGTACAAGGACCAGGATCTGGGGGTTAGAACTGCCTCTGCCACTGAACTGTTACGGCGACTTGGAAAAAATGCATGATCTTTCTTGCCCACGCTCTAGGTGCTTTAGAAATACTGTCGCTCGTCTCTACACTGACATTTGTGACTTACAAAAAGTCCAAACAATCCAAAACAAATAAACCAAAACAAGCCCAGAAAGCACGTCTGTAGTTCCTTCCTATTCAGTTACAGATCTTCTATTTTCTTTACTCCAATAAAAGTGATTAGTTTTTTACTGTTAATTTGAGAAACCCAACTTTAAGTATTTTTGTAAGCTGCTGTCAGCATGCAAACATCCCTGTTCTGAGGTCCGTGGGAAATAAATGTGTGTAAACTTGCATTGATTTAAAAACCAACAAACAAACAAAAACCCCAAAACTAAACAGCCAACCTTCAGAAAGCGACCAATACACTAAAATATGGACAAAATATTTACTGTTACTAAAAGCAGCACTCGGATGTTTTCTGGAATGCTATTTCCTTTGGACAGAAAGGTGGGGAGGAATACAAATAGCGATTACTTTAGAATAGTATGTGTCGTTAATTCTGTACTGAGCCTGACATCGAGACCTGCCTTCCTGTGGGTGGGTGGTGTGTTGGTGGGGTGTGACAGCATCCCCGTGTCTCTTCAGTCTTCAGAAAAGTGAAATATGTTGCCGAGTTTTAGCAGGGGGAGGGGGTGTTGTGGTGTTGTTTTAATAAGTACTTTATTTTCTGGGAGACATTCCTCACCAAGCATAAATAGCAAGACATTGGAAAAAGGACTTGGTGGACAAGGACGTTTGAAGGATTCTTACTCATTCATTTAAAAATCCAAGCCTCTAATCAGTGTCATGTAATTCTCAACGATGGTCTCAAATAGTAACTTTTTCCTTTGCTGTTCAGTTTGCCATGAAAGTCTTGTTTTGAGGCTGGGGAATTGTTTGTTTGACTTAATGTTTCAAAAATATTAGTTGTGGACACTGAAAATACCTGAGCGCACCAATTTCTCTTATGCCAGGATGTTACCGGTTCAGTTTCATTTACTTTGGCTTCTCTGTCTGTGGGTTTGTTAAATAACAGCATTTGTAAACTAAACAATTCAGCTGAAAAAAAAGGGCAGTTTTCTGTTCAGTTTGCTGAGAAGAGGGAGCACAATACTGGCATACGGACAATGGATTGGAGTTCTCTTCTTTGGAGAAATGTATTTATAGTGCTAGCAACCCAACGTGCTGTCCCTTAAAGGGATCAGATTTTCAAGGATGCAGTACAGCTAATTTCAAAAAAACTAGTTACTTAGGAAAACTTTTCTTTACGCAAAAACCAAACACCACCAACAACAAATACTCTACAAAAACAAACAAACAAAAAAAGACCAAACCAGCTAAAGGATTCAGAGCCTAAATCTATTCATTCCTTCCTTTTTTTTTTTTTTTCAGAGTTTTCTGAGCTACTAAAATGCTCCTAACTGAGTAACTGTAGCATTTTTCCCTATATTACTCTTGTCCCACTTGCTTTTCAACCCAGTTTCCCTCAGGCATGAAGCTAGCGTTCCGTGTAAGCTCAAGGAAAAGGTCTGCAGAAAGAAGTTTTCACCCAATGGGTTTTAATTAGGAAAAAAAAAAAAAGAAAGAAAGAGAGAAAGAGAAAGAAAGAAAGAAGGTGTGCACACAAACCTGAATCCAAAACAAGAAGGAAGTTCCTTGTTGGATTCATGCACTCCGGAGTTGCCCAAAGCACAGAAAACATAGTGATAAAGTACCTGTTAGATCTATTCCATTATTTCGTCCGTTTTTTAACATCACCTTATGTGATTTTTATGCTCTGAACGGAAGAAAGAAAGGAAGGAAGAGCAAGTCAAAAAGGAGATGGTGGAGAGGTCAGAGATTTCAGATTTAACATCTGGATTCAGTAACTAACTCCCTGCTCTGCTTCATTCTACCAGGTAACTCCCTGCTCTTGAACTCCTCCATGCAGCCCGACTTGACAGTGAGCAGAACGTACAGTGGTCCGATCTGCCTGCAGGACCCCATGGACAAGGAGCTCATGACAGAGTCTTCGCTGTTCAACCCGCTGTCAGACATCAAAGTCAAAGTCCAGAGTTCATTCATGGTGTCCCTAGGGGTGACAGAGAGGGCTGAATATCATGGAAAGGCACATTCTGGAACTTTTCCTCATGGCAATAATAGAGCTTTCAGCACAATACAGGCTAGAAATAAGGCTACGTATATTCAGAACCTGTCTTCTATTTCAACACGAAGTGAGCTGAAGACAAGTGCCATTTTTGGACACCTGGGTGGCCGTTTAGTGGTTCCAAACACAGGTGGGTAGATCCTTTCTCGTTAAAAGCATATCAAATAATTTTGGCTTAAACTTATTATTTTGCCTGATCTAGTGTTCTGTAACTAAATTAAAAAAAAAAAAAAAAAGGAAGGAAAGTAGAGGCTGCCTTAATGCAAATTTTGGGAAGTAGAGCATGTTGCCTACACAGGCGATGACTGATCAGAACAAAGCTTGGGATGAGTAGCAAAGAGGCATTATGCCTGTTTGAGCTGTTATAAATTACTGCTCCTCTTGATGTCTTCAACATGAAAGTCATATTAATCAAAGCTCTTGCCTACTTGGATCCTGATCCAAAAGAAGGGCTCCCCAGGAAGGAAGTCGATATTGGATCAGCATCTTATATAATGGGGTCATACTCGAAGCAGAATCTACATGCATCAACATCTGACTGCGTTAACATTGTCAGGCTTCATTATGCCACTGAAGTCCGCAGCATATAACAAACAGACGTCTCTGGAGAATAGCTTCTGCTCTCAGTGAAAACTCAAATGTGCCTTTCGTTAGCATTTACTCCTGGCTTTCTGGTTTTCTCTTTCTTTTAGCTTAATAGCTTGACAGTTTTCTGTAGTGGGGCACTTCAAAGACAACTGACATTTCAAGATTGGGGTCTGCACTGAAACATCGCAGTAGAGATGCTCAATTTGCATTGTTTAAGAGTAGAGTTAGTTTGTTTTGTGACTTCAGAGGTTTGTGAGACGTATTTTTAAACTTCAGAAATTGTTTGTTAAATTAGCCGAAAACATTCGGCACCAAATTAGAACCAAATAAAGGATGTTAAAATCGTAGTCCTGCAGTATGTTGCACCACATCACTGTGTTTGCATCATGCTGAATAAAGTTCCTTATGTTGCATAATTTCTTTTTCAAAAGGGCAAATGTAGCAGAAATAGCCAGATACCACCACTGGTAGCCAAGAGGATATCTTTCAAACTCTGGTGATCTTTGCTCACTTTAAACTCAACTTCAATTTCATTTGACTAATGTGTCCAGGCTTATGTCCTAGTATCTAGTTGAACTGAATGCTTTCGAGCTTTTATCCTTCATGGTTCATAAAATGGGTACTTTAAAGGTTACCATAAAAAACGTGGTCTGTATTTAGAGACGATTGATAACAGTTTATAATTCAAAGATATAATATTTAGTGTACAATCATGCACAACACATGGAACGTGTTCATTTCTTCACAGATTGTTTTTATGTTCAGGAATGAATATTACAAAGACAGAGGCACTAAGTCAGTTAAGCCATAAATTAAGAAGTTCCTCAGACTATATATTTAGCTACTTTATATAATGATAGTCTCATCAATTAGATTATTTAAATACATATTTGGTCCGCTTGCAATTTATGTACTTCCTTCTGACTATTTTTGTAAGATCAAATTTTCTAGCCAGTCGTAAATTAAAGTGCAATCGTGTTACTGCTTAGCTGAGGTTCTGCACTGTGTGACATATGCAAAGTAAAAACTAGTCTTCCTGTATTAAGTGTGCTATAAAACAGTTTCATTTCACCGGTACCCAGTGGAAAGCATCCTTGTTAACTTCTCATTTGTACTCGTGGAGTAAAAAGAAAATCGTACCACTTGGATTCACTAGTTATTATGTATATGAACAAAAGGTATGGTGATTTCCATGCAAATCCAGATTAGTTTGGTTAGGTAGTCACTCTGTTATGAGATTCCTTGTGATCCTAGAACGATCAGATTTGATTTCAAAGTCAGAAAGGGGCAAAGAGGTTTCAAGAGAAGTTTGAACCATGATCATGTCTTGTAAAACATGGAGCTGTGCAGATGACAAGACGTGCACCACTAAGAGGCGTTTTGGCAGATAAGAGTGAAAGAGTCAACAAATGTTTAAAATCTTTCATAACTGCCTTGCCCTAACTGCCTTGCAGAAACTGGCAAAGGCTAAATTAAAAGTTACGAAAGGCATGTGTGCTTTTGACTATAATTATTATTATAAAAAAAAAAACAAAAACAAAACCAAAAAGGAAAATAATTAAATAGGGAACTCAAAAGAGATTGTTCTGTGCTGCATCAGATAAAAGCCTGTCAGGGTAACAAGGCCATCAAAATGGCTGGGATTATGAACCGCTCTTGCTGGAAGCCATAAGGAAACAGCTGATGGTACCTTTTGTTCTCATAAATTATTCCCTTTTGTGTAAGCAGTGAAGTTGGTAAAGAGTCTGCCTGTACCCACGGATGAAGAGAAGCCTCCAGTCACACTTAGACTATGAATCCAGCGTCAGGGAGTGACACAAAACAATGGGAAGTCAACTATTTAAAGGCTCTGTTGGAGCAAGAAGTTTTTATGCCTATGAGTCTATACAAGTCCAGGCTCTAAGACAGTTAAATGTTAATAACTATGTGTATCATATTAATAATGTATTTTCTTTTCATCTGATAAAGTTGTAGTTGGAACCACTATTTCAGAGGAGCCGCCTTCTGCTCCGGTAGATGGCCTTTCTAGGTCCTGTACATCACAGGCCAATTGTGCATCCAGTGCCTTTCCCAAAGGTAAGTTCTGCCTTTGCTCTTTTGCAGGAGTCAGTTTGTTGATACCACATGGAGCTATTCCTGAGGAGAGCTCATGGGAAGTCTATCTTGCCGTCATTCAAAAGGAGTCCAGGTAAGAAGTACATATCACAGACACACACACGCATCCAGAATCTGTGGAACTGTCTCATTTAATGCATTTCTTGTCAACACTGCCTAAAGGAATGGAATGTGCCAGAGTCGCTCCATCTTCCCTGGTGCTGGTGTGACCACACTGTTGTGGCAAACACTGTATCTGGGTAAATGACAGCAAAAATGACCTTTGTGCAATGCTTCTGTTAAATCACAGGGCACTATTGCAAATGCTGTGAAAGGATGGGATGCCTCAAGGAGATTGATGTATGATAAGTGCTGAATTCTGACTCAATGATATTGTTTTTTATTTACAGACTTATGTCATGCAAGTCTACTAACGGCACAGGTGCTTTCATTAATAACTTGTCACAGAAACTTGGGTCCACAGACTCTCATGCAGACAACAGGTTAAAATTCACTATCCAGGTCACTGGTCTGAATGACCCTCTGGTATGTGGATACTGAAATGTTGTTACTTCATGACAGATATTTGGTAGCCTAGATGATGTGAATAAGTGAATGCTCAGGACCATTTCTTAGATTACTTTGTTATATAAATCGCCATTAAAATCTGTTCCCCAGCTGGATTTGCCCGCACCAGCTGACGAACAGTAGAAATTAAACTGCACTTTGATCCTTAGTGGTTTTTGTCAACGTTGCGTCTGGGGGGACAGGAAGGTGATGTTTGAAATACCGGTGGTCTTTCATAAATAGACATGTTAGTTCTCTGAGGTTCTCAAGGTTTCAGCTCCATCATATTTAATTCAAAGACAAGGAAAAAAAGGAAAACAAACAGAACAACTCTGGCTGTGGCAAATGCAGGCCATTGGGTTTTTTTATGTTGGTGCATCATGTATGTCGCAAATGTTTGTCCTACAAAAGAGACTTAGCTCATTTCTAGATACTTTTAAAACTTTTTAAATGCTCTGTTAGATGCATGGCACTCAATTCTGTCGCCAGCTGCACATGTGGGTGTTTTCATCGATTCCACAGTAATCACTGCGATTGCCTTCATTCTGCATTAGGAAGACAATGGAATTTGGCCCAAAGTCACTTGCTTTAGAACGGCTCTTCCCCTTTATTGTTAGGAATAAACATGGTCAGAGAAACAGATGGTTTTAGCAGATTTCAATAGCTGTTCCCATAAAAAGGCTTCCTAGCGGCTCTAATTTTCACACAATATGGATTATAAAGAATCAAAGTGCTCTGCACTCTCTTTGAGCCTGACAGACCACACAGCAGCAGAACCCAAGTTTAATTCAGTTTGCTTGCTTGGCTCACTTGCTTTCAGCTAGAAACTGGTCAAACCTACAGGAGAGTAAAATTACAGAAGAGGTGTGTAACGGAGTGTAATTCAGCAAATGAAGAGAGCTTGTTCGGTCTGAGTGTAGCATTCTCACTTGACTAATATCTGGATTCAGAGGAAAGGTAAAGCTTACGAAATGCTAGCCGTGGTGTTGAACTGTCAAGATTGGTAGAACTTATTCTTCATTTTTAGCATTTGAGTTCAAACAACACATTAGAATCACAGAGTCATGGAATCATTAAGGTTGGAAAAGACCTCTAAGATCATCGAGTCCAACCACCAACCCAACACCAATTCCTGTTATTCCTCCTTCCAGTTAGAAAATCCTCTATCAGTTTGGTTTGCCCCCATTTCCTGCCTGTGCTTTCCAGGAATTTGTGTCCTTTCACAGGTAAAATACAGGTAAATATACCCTGTCACTTAGCTTCTCGGGGAGGCATTGCTTAGGAAAGCCCACCACCGTCGTTCTGGCTTATACGCTTTGTTCAGGTATATTCCCCAGCCCCCGGTTTAAGGAACCTTGACGTTACCCTTAAAAGATAGTCAGCAAACACAGAACATACCTGAATCTTGTGCTCAGCCTTTGACTTGTGCTACTCGGGTATGGATCGTTTAAGGCTCTGTTTTCATCACCACTGTGTACTTCACCTTCTTCACTTGCTCTTTACAATGGGTTTTCTTTAGTTTGTGACTCCGTCCCATCTAAGCAGAGTCAGTCTGGTGCCTGGATGAGGCCCCTCAGGAACAGACTCAGACTGCAGGCAGCAGAAACAGCAACGTACATCTTTCTTACGGCACTGTTCACCTTGGCATCCCCCCCCTCCTCTCTGCTAGATAGAGCTGTGCTGCTGCAGGCAGGCCTCTACGGCAAGCAAAACTTCTCACCTCCTGCTGTCACTAAAGGTATGTCATTTTGGTTTGGAAGACAAAACTCATCAAAGCCAGAGTCTTTCCCCGTTTAAACCTAGAGGAACATCTCGGTACCTGAGGTCAGCTTCCAAAGTGATAAGGTATTCTGTGTCCTTAAACTGTCCCATGCTACTCTTCTGGACAACCGCGTTCCAGCAGCGGACAAAGCAATCTCTCTGCTGCCCTTCTCTGGAGGATAAAGGACTGCTAAATCTTTTGAGACTGGCAGGTGAAAAGTGACAGGCATCATCAAATTTTATTTAATTGAAATAAGCTACTGAAAAGCACTCTACGGTCCCTCTTTTTGAGTTGTTGCCAGAATTCAGCTGCTGCGTCTTGTGTGCACCTCCGCAAGTACAAGACCGTGTCTTCATCCAGTGAAAAGTGTCGGTGATACTTTAAGCTCGCTGAGGATCTGGTATGTGCAGATTCTGTAGGAGGACTTGTTAATTCTGTAATGCGGCTTTATTCCACTGGGGCTTTTCAGTTACATTTTCTGACCTTTTTTTCCTTGCTCCAGTCTAAATTTCTCTTGAATTCATTTCTTCTATTTTTGATGTTGAGTCTTTCTGCGGGAGGCTGGCAAATCGTAGTTCAGTAAGTGCACTGACAGAATTTATTGGTCCTACCTTCACGTCCGGTCTTAGAAGTTGCAGTGAGGCACTCCAAACAATATTTTTTTGGGGGAAAAAAAAAGCAGTTCTTAAATAACTTAGCTTTCTCAAACTACCCTTTCATAATTTACATTCCAAACAGACCTGTTTGGAATAATCTGTAGCGTATACTTTAACTGATTAATTCAAGGATAAACTCGGGCGACATTGGTCCCAGGTGGCGAGTGGTTCACTGATTAAGCCTCATTTTGAGTCCTTGAGTGCTTGTGAGAGGGACGGTTTTTAGAAGCAGTAATCAAGGGCAGGTTTGTACAACTGGAGACAGCAGGGTTGGTTATAGTGGTTTACAGCAGTTATTTCCGTTGTCTCCCTCACCTTAAATATACATTCAGCTGAAAGCACTGAAAAATTGGTGGGTATATCTGAGGAGACATGGAAAGAAGAAAATAACTGCATATACGGTAAATATTTACTCACAAAAACTGTAGCCAAATGATTGCTGGCATTTTCCTTTAAGAACTGGAAGATACAGAGCTGCCTATAAATTTTAAAGCCTAGAAATATTTTTCAAAACTTAAAGTGAAATCTATTTTTTTTCTCCTCTGATATCTGAACTCCTTTGTGAAAACTTTCGTATTTCATCCCCATCTGCTGCCACAGGTTTTTGATCATTTTCAATGAAAGATCAAGATATGTAAAAGGAAGGAAGAAAAAAACCCCAGCTGTTTTATCTGCAAGGGTTCTGCAGAAATGAATTAAAATAGGTTAATTAAAAACAAGCAGCAAATTTTGCCTACTGTTTTCCTTTTTTCTGGATGGAAGCAGAGGCAGCAAACCAAACCGAAGATTATCACAGAGAGATTTTTTTTCCTTCCTTCATCTTTAAAGTGAAATTCTATAAAGTGAGAGAAAAGCAAACATTGTGGGGCTTTTCCCCATCAAAATACTGTCTTTTTCTTCACGTAGTTGAGGCAAGATTGATGTATCACCCGTCTGAACCAGGTGGAGTAAACCAGACTTGGAGCAGCTGCAGATTGCACTGACGTGCAGGCAGCCTTCTCTTCTATTGCCCAAGGGCTTCTGTGTTCGCAGGGTGGGAGGAAATGGTCTGTCATGCAGATGTCCCTAAAATGGAGATGATTGTTCATCTGGAGAGGCAGAGTGCTTGGGTGTGGAGGAAGGGTAAGATAGCAGAATAGAAAAAAAGAGTAGATTTTCTTTACTTCACAAACTGAAGATGTAACGCCATTGAAAATGAAGTAGCTCAGGTTGTAACTTCTGAATGAAACCTTGTCCACATCATATGGTAATCAGTGGAATTTAATTTAATACAAAAGTTAACCAGATCAGTAGATGCACACAAGAAGGAGGTCCTGTGTTGTTCTTGCAGAGAATCGAACTCACCGTAATAGGTCCCTTATCCATCCTAAATGGGTGTGACAGAACAAGGACCATACTGTTCAGATTTAGGTTATTTAGGACTAGTGGGTTAGCTGTCACTTCTGATCTTCATTTAGCTGTTGAGGTAGGTTGGAATGAGATATACACTAGAAGACACAGAGGAACAGAGATGATACGGGGTTGGAGAGAGCTATGCTGAGCTACCGTCACTTTGTAGCAGGGAAAAAACCAAACCCTCTCTGTGCACTACAGATACTGCGATGAGATTATAGGCTGGGTTTGCTGTAAATTGATACAGTCCTCTGTGGAATGAAAACCTCGTTGTACCCTAACCAGAAATCAAATTCAGGTTTGAAAATTCTCTAGTGTCTCATGTAACTGAACAAATCAGTGATGGAACTGGTGGTCCCTCCACAAACACACCAAACCAAAAAGCCTTAGGGACACGTATATGGGCTTCACTGCAGAGATCCTCTAGGATGCTTCTTGCAGCTAGAATTTCCTAAAGAACAGCTAAAGGACTACTTACAGAGGAAAATAACTAAGCTCAGCCTTCAAACACCACACACATGCTTTGATGCTGGCAGAAAGTACAGGTTATTGATGTCTGTGAAAGAAACAACAAAGCTATTGATTCTGGCCCAAGCGAGAATGAGAGTGAAATGTCTCTTGCCTCCTTGCATAATTCTGACTTCATAGTTAAGCCAGAAAGACTAAGCAGAGCTACGCTGGAACAGAGATCACCGGTTTGTTCCTCGAACCAGGATGCCTCGGGATGCGGCACTGGGGTTAGGTACCGGCTGCAGGCAGTTCCAGCTAGGGAGTGGTTCTGGGCAGTTAGAAATTGTCACTCGGTTACTGGGACTGGCATGTGTAAATCTCAGCACTCTTGGCTGGGAGATCTTCTTGCTAGTTGTATCCTGCCAAGAATCAGCCAGAGCCTGTACGTAACTGAGACGGAAGCACTCCTCACCCCTAGGCCATTGTTAACACCCCCCATCCCGAATTCTCCCCACCACAGAGGCAGGCCAAGTGTATTTCTTGGAAGAAAAGCAAAACAATATTTCTGTAGATGCGACAGCAGCTCTGCGCAGATGACAGCACTGGAATACTTCAGGATTCTTCTAGAGATTGCGTGTCCATTCACACAGCCTGTTCTTGATCCCCACGTGCTCGTCGTGCAGGAGCTA
The DNA here is from genome assembly GCA_013389905.1 of Sula dactylatra. Lineage (NCBI taxonomy): Eukaryota > Metazoa > Chordata > Aves > Suliformes > Sulidae > Sula > Sula dactylatra. Next base: position 198,460 of record WEKW01021587.1, on the reverse strand, counting down.
GCACAAGGGCTGGTGTCTTTAAAACGCTAGTGCTCCACAACCACCTGCTGCCAGCCTGCATGCTTAAAGAGGTTTTAGAAGTGAAAAATAAACAAAAAAATACATACTGCAATCGAGTTAGATTGTTATGAAGGAGAGAAACGTTTGCCAGCTGTGGCAGAGTAGCTGGTCTTACTGGGGTCTAGAAATAAGATGAGAACAGCTGGAACAAAATCACTTGAAGCACTGACACCTTTGACCCAGCCTGACACTTCAGCTTTGAGCTTTCCTTTTTACAGAGGGAACATAACGCTCCGGTTTTTAAAGAAAAACAAAAAAAACCCAAAATTGTAAGAAAAGGAGATGTTGGAGAGAGGCAGGCTGAAAAGTGGCAAATTATGGTTATTATATGCTGAGCCCTATGAGGAGATAATTTCTGCTTAGTCGGCTCAATGAGGACAGTATCTCACTCCCCAAAATTGCCACTTACCTCATGCTTTTCAAGTAAAGGGGGGGAAACCTTGCCGTGTACTTAAGTAGCTGGGGCGGGGGCTCTGCTTTTGTGTGTGGCGTTTACATGCGGTCACGTGCTAATGAAAAAGTAGACGTTCCCGAATGCAGTGCGAGGTTTGATATTCCAGTCAGCAAGGGCTGATAATCCAGTCATCTAGAGATAGACCTACGGACAGGCTGGGGCGATACGAGGCATGGGCAAGTATTGGGATCCTGGGTTCTGGTCCCAGTTACGTTACAGACTCGTGCTGAAGCAGTAAGCAAATCTGTTGCAGTTCCCTTACATGCCTTTAACGCATGTAAAGCACTATAAAATATCCTGTGTGAAAACTGTACCAAAGAGAAAAATGTCAGTCTGCAATTATTCAGAGAATACAGTGTCCGTGGTGAACATGGTCTGTGTTCCATGCTTGGATAACAAGGTTAACTGAGCTGTAACTGAAGGCAGAATCTGCTCTGAAATATTTGTATTTTTCCTGATTGACATTTTTTCTATTTCTCCTTTCTCGCAAACTTTTCCTCCTACACTACACTCTGCACACTGTCATTTTAATAGTATGTTTCCAATACCATACCGATTGCAATGCGAGAGATGGCAGTAGCTGAAGCGATTCGCAGTTAAGGTGACCATTTAGTTACCTATGGTACAAACAAATACCTTTTCTTCGCATGTGCCAGTATAAACTGTAACGATTTGTGTCCCTGAATAGACAGAAACCCTCCCGCTGCGTTCTTCCATCAAACGTGAAGTTGGGAGTTGTACGAGTATATTGGTGTTGGGTTAATATCACACAGAAACTTCTTCCTAGTTTAGATTGACTAAACTTTCTAAGCTGTGAATATGCCTCTATATTCTAAATATTAGATAAAAAGCATAACTGAGATGCAATGACTATGAAAGTACTGTAAAATAATGGTTTTCCAAGATTCCAACCACAGAGGCAAAATAAGAGTGGGAAGATTAGAGTGGAAAAACAGAAGGAGAAAAGTCAAGTGGGAGGACTGAGAAAAGCAGGTTACGTCTCCCCCATTTTCTTTGTCTTTTGGTTTGTAGGAATTTAGCAGAAATGTGAAGGTTCAACGGTAACTGAGCGCGTTTGGATGCACAATATGAAAAATGGAATGTATTTCTGATGCGCGCTGAACTCCAAGTGTCCAACACCTATACGTAGTATTCACACAGAATGAAACCAGACAGTCTTGACCAGACTTAAATGTATTTTGTAATTATATCATTTGAAAAATGAGAGCTTCATAAATGTATGCATTTAAACGCAGTGCGGTATGTGAATGGGACAAATAATGTACCTCTATTTTCCAAAGGCAAAATTTTCTCATCTCACAACAGCAACCCACAGCAACAGAATCCATTTCAGCTCTAACTGCAGGCTTGATGGGTATATAGTTTAAATATCACGCTGTTCCTTTTTTAAATTGATTTTTTTAAACCATTAATTTATTTTGCTGTTTTTTCATCATGTTCATTTGTATGAGTGTCGGTGCAAAGAGGAGGGAAAAAACAGTATTTCAGTGTCTGTAGCAGTCTGAAAGCGAATATTTTTGCTATCCAAGGAATGAACTGCAGTGAGAAATCCAGACTCAAGGCACCGATGTGTTCATTAGCAGAGAGCCTTCCCTTCCCAGGTATCACGGTTTATTTAGGAGCCGTCAAGTTCTCTGTTGCAGATGCTTATGAGAAGCCACTGGGAGAGTAAACATCGAAAGGGAAATATTAAATTCTTCTCTGAAATTCATTGTGTCTGGAATAAAACGGACACTCGGCATGGTTTCCTCTTCACTTCCTCACTTCTCCAGTTAAGCTTCACACTACTCCAGCGTGGAATTTCAAGGGAGCGGTGCTTTGGGAGGGAATGCACACCTTGGGACCACCACAGCTGCAGCTCAGGGCCTCTGCACCGCACGAGGTGACGCCGGTTGCTGCTGCTCTGGGCTGGGCTGGCGGACGCACGAGCGGGTGCTCTGGCGGCTGGCGCGAAGGGGGCCTGGAGTGGCTCCAGAGCTGCTCCCGCGGGGGTAGATCCTCCCCGTCAAACTTCCTCACTAGTCTGGCCTCGGGGACAAATGTCCCTCTAGCAGCAATTGCTAAACTGAAAATGAAACTCTAAATGCAAGAAACCTCTTTGCTGGTACTTTGTAGAGGGCGGAATCTTGTGGGCTGGAATTCCTAATGTTTCCTTCCAGTGTAGTACTTTTAGAAAAAACATTCTTTTAATTTTTGCTCACCAGTAGTGACTATTTGTCTTTCTTTTACTGGAAAACTTGCAGACCTTTGATTTTGATGGATTTGAGGGGACAGATCTGGTTACTGATTTACCTTACAACAATACCCGCATTTGATAATGTTTCCCTTTCCCGCCTTGCCTAATGAACGGCTCAGAACTGCATGAGAGGCTTAATACTATGTCAGCTATTACACAGAAAGGCTCTCGCTACTTGCAACAAGTGTGAGAGTTCATCTAATTAACTGATTTCAGTTCATTTGGCATTAAATAATTCCCATAACTCCCATATGTTTGTCCAATATGGTCTGCAAGGGGAATGAGTCTCTAAAAGCAATTAAATAGCTCCTTGCCGTCGGTCGCTCCCACACATCCCCACTATCGCTCCCTCCGTGATGTACGCAGCCAGCCAGTGTACGGAGTGGCCCTGGAAATCCGCCAGTGGCTGTGACCAGAGCCTGCCCTATTTCAGTGACTCTGGCTTTGTCTTTTTTTTTTATTTTATTTTTTAATTTTTTTTTTAATGAGGTGGGTGGGAGGGCACGTGCTAGACTACAATGGTGGTCTCCCCATCGTCTTTCACGTTAACTTCGCTAGGCTGCTACCAGGACTCTCCTACCACTATTATTTCTTTTTGTATCTTGTATATTTGTGTTTTGTTTCATTCTTGTTGCTGGAAATATCTGAGCTATATTTCTGATGGGAATCATCACCAGTAGCATAACTCAAACTCTGGACTCACGTCTCCTAAGGGTGTTGTGCTGAAAACAAAATAACTTCTATTTTGCTCCCATTATTGAAGAGGAATAGTCAAGTTTTGTACCGGAGGCAACTTTAGCAAAATTCCTCCATGCCCTCCCCGTATTTTGTGCATTCGTCAGCAGCAGGCACTTGGCAAAAGCCGTGTGTGTTGGGAGAGAGATAGGATGGAAATGCATCAGCCAAGTCCAATCATGAGGGTTTGACTTGCTCTCTGGAAATATGCTTTTGTTACCCCCTTCCTGCAGCTGCATCAAAACAGAGACAAGGAGGTAGAATGCACCAGCCTTTGCCGAGGTACAGCGGAGAGGAATCATACGAACTGAAAAACTTCCTGACAAATAAATACATGTAAAAGCTGGCTTGAGGGTTTCTAATAATTCTGAGACATTTTTCTTTGTAAGTAACTGGATGATTTCTTAAATTAGCTGGGAGGAGAAGTGATGTGGGGTAACTGCTGGAAGGATTTATTTTTAAGGAAATCAAATAACTGTTCGTAAAGGGTAGCAGTGGTTGGTGTTAAGGGATGGTATTTTGTGCAAAATCAGTGTTTTCCTAGCAACGAAGGAGTTGTGAAAAATTGTTATTCATAGGCATAAGCAGAAGCAAGTAGTTTTTCGCTTGAACTGTTTGTTTAGAAGAGTTGTTCTGATACCAGTTCAACAAAATACACAGCCTCACGTGTCTCTCAACGTGGCAACACTACTGCCACCGCTGCGATGCTTTGCTGCAGCAAGGCCTGCAAGCTCCATCTGCTCTGTGCTCTCTCTTCCCTCCCCCTCTCATGCTCTCGCTGCTCAAGAGGAACACGGCAGCCACGGTACAGGCTGTGTTTGTGCTTTGATATTTTTTTTTAGCCTAAGAATCCTACAAACACTTAAAAGCACAGAGGCTTAGGGAGCATTTATTATTATGACACTTGAAAAGGAAAAAGCAGAAATGGCCTTTTTTGTTAGCATGTTGTGTCTTTTTTTTTTTTCCTCAGTCGTCTTCATCTCCCAGATACTTGTACATGTAGTCTTTAGTAAGGGGTGTCACTGAAGTTGTTGAAACTTTTCAAGTCTTCAGCAAGAATGGGGTTTTCCGAGCACCTACTGTTACAGTTACACTGAGAATGCCACCCCCAGGTGATGTTAGACGGATGCGCAAAGTCGATTTGCAGGATTGGAATCTGATTGATTTAAGTGCAGGGCTACACGTAAGTGTGCCCAGATGACAGCTACATTCACTTAAATGTATTATCCAAGTCGGCTTGGGTAACTTGGAATGTAACAGCAGAGCCATGAAGCGCTGGGCTCGGCATAGGCAGCACGGAGTGGTTTGGTTGTTGCCACGCTGCTATTGCAAAGCTCTAAGGGCAACGGTGTTGTGGCTCGTGACACGGCAGTGGAAGTGTATCCTAATTTTTAAGTAGGGATTTTCCCCTTATTTATATCCTTGCTTTATTATTATATCATCTTATTTATATCACGGTTGAGGTTTGTCCCCTTATTTTTGTCTTGGAAAAACTGTTTGCTTTAATTTGAAGAGTTAACTGCATGTCCAGTAATTTAGAAGCCAAAAATTGGGATCATACAACCTAGACAAAGGATTACAGTGTTGGAAATAAAACCAAAGAACCCACACAACATAGGTGATTGCATTCAGACTAGATGAATGCCTTGACTTCAGTTGTGCTGACGGGATCTCCGTTGGCTGTAATGGAGCCCACATGCACAAAGCAACTTTGCAGAGCACTGAATTGAAGCAAAGAGGTTCTGTCCCTGAATGTCTGCTATAAGTTACCGCTTGTTCATCCTGCAGAATATAAATGTGTTTTCAAACCAGGGAGATCACGCTCAATCTGGAAAAATTTATGAGGTTGTGTTTTTAAACTATAATTTGTTTTATCTTCACTACTGTGAAAATATTGTTGATGACAGCCTTTGAAGGCAGAATTAGATGGTAATATTACCAGCTGGTGCATAAAGCAGGGCTTACTTGCATAGAGTAATTTTAGTGTTGTATTTGGTTTAAGCAAATTGAAATGTATTTTAAAGATCAGAATCCTAAACCGAGCAGCCAACGGTTTGAGTAGATGTGGCCTAATAGTTTTGTTTCATCTCCAGCTACTGCTTCTACATGAAAATTAGCACAGTAATTGGCTTGCTTATCCTTTTCTGTAACAGATGAGTGAGGTACTTAATTTTAACTAAAATATTTTAAAATTTGCAGTTAAAGTAAGTTTTCACTCCTTATTAAAGAGCCTGACTGACGTTATTGTCTTTTCCCCCCACACAAAGCCTACAGACAGAAGGCACAGATGTTCTTCTAGGACCAGAAGTAACTTGCGGCCCCTCAGATTTGTCTGTCAGCACTCCATTTGCCTTGACAATACCACACTGCGCAGAAGTAAATTCAGAGCACTGGAACATTCACTTGAAAAAAAGGACACAGCAAGGAAAATGGGAGGTAAGTTTAGACTTCTGCTCCCACTTAAAAGGCTGTACTAACGATGGAAACACGATTACTCTTATTCATGCAGGCACAGCTCAAAGGTTATGTGAGTGACAGAAACAGTCATCTTAAAGAAACAATTAAAGATTTTGCATTTCGTTAAGGAGCAGCTAAACTATTTCCAGCTGTTTTACCAAGAAGTGCAAAAGAGGGTCAACTGCATGATCTAGCCCAGGTGACAAGAGCAAGTATTCGTTTTCTCAGATCACTTAAAAATGGAGCCAGTAGCCATGTATTTTTAAAAACATTGTTTTGATAGATCATAGCTACCAAAGAGACTCATGTCGGAACAGATCATCATATCCATGCAAGAATTTATCATGACATAAAGAAAGTTATGGAACTCGTTAAAAATACACACTTCAAGTTTAATTCGTTTTTAACCTAGAAGGATCCTCCTGATTTAAAAAATCTTGTCTCTCCGTACGTGTCATTTTAACGGGCATTCAGTGACCGCCCTGGGCTCGTAACCTCTGAAGCATTAGTCTACATTAAATGAAATATTTTGCTTTTTTTGTTGAAAGCATATTTTCTAATCCTGATTTACCGGGGAAATTAAGCTTTGTGCATTCATGACATGGGCATTTTATCATTTGTGTCTGTCCACCTGCATTTTTTAAGCCCACTGGCCATCTTTGACTGAAACTGCTTGATTATCAGCAGTCTCAAACATATTAAACTTCCTGCATCATCTGGGGAGACAGCCTACTAATAATACTCCTGAAGGGATGGCTAAAGCACGAACCAAACTATTATTCAACATTACAGAAATCCACACAGGATGGAAAGGTGCTGGATTTCCCACCTATAAAGTGATCACTGTACATGTTGTTAAACCGCAGACCCCGGTATCCAGACACAAATCCATAGTCAGTCAGACTTCGTTGTACTGCTGCTGGAACTATTTGGTTCATTGCATTGTGAGGGGCAAAAAAGAGTAGTTAAAACATTCACGGATACTGTCTCACTCTATGCTTTTCCTCCTCTAAACCACTCGTGTTTGTTGCTCTCATTTAAACCGTTTCAAGTTGAGCTTAGTCTTCCTACTTCACGTGCGCTCCATACTCAGTCAGCTCCATCCGTGCTGGTTACAAACCCTGGAATTAATGAGGAGCGTAACGCCAGACTGAGACGGCTCAACTACCTCATCTAATGATGCTGTAATGCAGAACTGAGCATGAAGGGCAAAAGAGTGGGATAGGTAGTTTTTTGATGAAGGTAAACATAACTGTAATGGATGTTCTGAAAGGAAGTCAAATACCAACTATTGTTCAAGGTTTGCTTATTGACTTTAATCTTCAAGGTAATTTCTTAACTTGACATTGGGGGAAAAAAATTAGCCAGAAAGTCAAGAGCACTTGGAAAAAAATGCTAAAATTGCTTACGCATCATCATTATTATTATATGTTGTACATATTGAATTCTGCACAATATATTGCCATAAATCCTATTGCTGACTCAGGGCTAAATTGGGAGTATTTACTCATATAGGTAGTCTACCTTCTCCCCTTCCCTGAGGTCAACATGAGCAAAGAGTGTGCAGACTGGCTCTCAGAAATACTTTACATTCCAGTTGAATAAAGATAAACAAATAATGTCATGACTCCTATTGTCCTGAATTTCATTTTGCAGGAAGTGATGTCTGTGGAAGAGGAAACTACTTCTTGCTACTGCCTGTTGGATCCTTATGCCTGTCACATTCTCTTAAACAGCTTTGGAACTTATGCTCTTATTGGAGAACCGATCTCTGACTGTGCCGTTCGACAGCTGAAAGTCGCGGTTTTTGGCTGCCTGTCATGCAATTCTCTGGATTACAATCTGAGAGTATATTGTATGGATAACACACCTTGTGCATTTCAGGTAAACGGTTTCACTTCGTTACTTTGGTTTTAGTTATTTTTCCGTAGAATACTAACAGTCCTTTACTCCTGGGGGTAGTCCCCGGGCAGCAGCAATTGTCCAGAACTCAAACGAATGAGAATACTGTATTTTTTTTATGCCACTGCTGCATGACTTAGAATAAGTCCCTTAATTTCTCCGCACTGTTGTTTCACTTGTGGATTTACACTACTTTAGGACGGCCAAACTGCCTTTTCGGTTTTTCCCAGGCAGACGGAAACCCACGCTGCCCATGTTCTAGACTAACCGTGAATCACGTAGCCATGGTTAACACAGCACAAAGCGACAGCTGATAAGCAAAAAGAGTGCTGTTAGGCTGGGCTCAGTGCCTTGGCTACTACGTGGGCAGAGGCAGAGCTTGCTTGTATCTGGAGCCGAGTGCTACTCCGCTGCAAGCAGAAAATGAAAGTCATTATCTTTTGATGTATAGTATTTATCACGCTCATTACCCTTACACTGTCATTAGTCAGTTCAGGATTTCCTCTCCTTTTTACAATTTGAGCAAGGAGAAGGAGATTGCCTCACCATCTTTCTAAACAAAAATTAAATTATAGTTGTGCATTACCCCTTAAAAAAAAAAAAAAAACCCACCACAAAACAATCCCCAAGTGGCAATTAAAATTGGAATACCAAGACAAAACAATGAAATTCACTGGCTTTTGCAGCCTTAGGAAACTCATAAGCTTTAACAAAATGGTTTTCTTTTGGGAACTGAAATGAAGACAGTTGTGACAGATAAATTTTTGCTTCCCTTTCCTATCGCACAGAATAGAAACATGAATCTTAATGAAGCACACACTAATGTCTATGCGCTTCTAATAAAAGCAAAACCACAGAAAGGATTGTTAAAGACTTATGACAGCTTTGTAATTATACCCTTTAGAACACTGACACGATTTGTGGGTTACCAGTATTTTCCTGGATGAGCCTCCCTGATATTCAGAGGCCCAGTTCCTCCTTAGGCACTTGTGAACACACTCGAGTCGTAGCTTCGAGTCGTACGTTCAGTTAATATAAACCTGTATTGTCTGATGCCTTCAGCGACTCTCCATCGGGTGTGCCCCGCCTGTACGTGTTTAGTGTTGTGCAGCAGGTTTATAAAAACATGTACAAAAATCTTTGGAACTTTTAGATACAGAGGAAAAAAACTCCCACAAAATTGTGCAACACGACTATGAAAGAGGCCCACGAGAGGGAAATGAGATTAATCTTATTCGGAGTTTTTTTCCCACTGGTGCACGGCATGGTACACTCCCTTTCAGCGATTCATTCATGCTGAATTTGACCGTCAGTATATTAGATTAAAGAAGCGCACAAAAGCCCTCACCCATAGCAGCTGATTTGACTGTACCAGGTTGTTTCTCAAATTATTGTGACATTCAGCAAAACAATGAAGGAGACGGGCTTATTTTTTTCTTAACGCGCATTAAACTAAGTAAGATTTCAAAGTTACTTGTTGCTTTTCTGTAGAAAATCGTTAGAAGAATTATTACCAGTTTTCCACATTTGCAGAAATTAAACAGGGTGTTTGTACATAATGAGACAACTGTATATTTATGAAATTCTACTTCCTCTAAAAGCACGCTGCATCAACTTCCTGCTAGTGTAAATACTGGTGAATAATAATTGGAAAATAAGCAGTGGTGAACATGGAAAGTACAGATTGTTTTGGTTTGTATTTTGGATAAAGTATTGGGGTTGGGCTTACCGCGTTTTGTTTGACACTGTTAGGCCTTTACAGTGCCGTCCTGTATGAGAGAAAGTTCCTTGATTTTTCACTTTGTCCCTGTATGAAAACTTACCTCAGTTTTCTAACAGATGGCTTTGCCCTTTATGCAATTCCTAGTGTGTTGGGAGGCTCTTGGCTCTCAAAAGATAAAAGAACTGAGTCCTTTGTATTTTGCCATAGTCCCGCTGACGCTTGTAGAATTAAGGACCGCGTGCATTATTAAAGGTAGAGCGGCATTTATCCAACAACTGCGGTACAGTTTTAAAAAATTCCAACACATTCAGGGCATTTTGAAAATAGTTATGAAATAAGCTACTCCCTTTGCAGTTGAAAAGCAAAAACAAACGTCTCCCTTCTTATTCCTTCTTCCATATAAACCCAGCCATCAGGCGTTAAAACAAACTGAATGCCTGTAAATTGGTTTATAACAGAAATCCATGATGACAGTTTCAGAAAGCTCTAGCAGTCATTATACTTTCAGAAGGTCACAATGATTCCAGTAGCTCTTCTAACAATAACTTTGCTACTGACAAGCACTAAACCTCTTCGATGTACACAGATTTGATATAATTTATGTGGATAAAAAAAAAAGGTAATTTCGAAGGACTGCTTGCTAGCTGATTTTTAAAGACTTCGGCAAGCTTTCCTTCCCCACTAGTATTTTTGCTGTAACAGTACAGGAATAAACATTGTGTAAGTACAGGCAGGGGTGATCTTTTTTTACTATTATGTTTTAAATTTGCAGAATTATATAAAAATTTATGTTGGAAGAGACCTCTAGAGGGCTGTAGTGCAAATTCCTGCTCAAAGTCAGCCCTTCCAAGATTGCTCTGGGTCTTGTCCAGTAATTCTGAAAACATCCAAGAGAGGAGAAATGAAACGGAAGCATTTTGTCTAACGTGCACGCTTGGTGTGTTCCTTGCAGTGCTCTCTAAAGTCCTGAGAGTCCTGTCTCACCAGAACTGCTGTCGACTTAATCTGTAACTGAGTAGACTGTTCACCAAGCACGCCTTTTGTCGTCTGTCTTCCTTTTAGTCTGTTCAGTAGATACCTCGGTGAGCTTTGTATGTCAAGTGTTTAAGGAATACGAGACACAACCTGTAGGAGTTTTTTATTCAAAAGCTTGATTAAACTAGCAAGGACACTTGTGTTATTCCAGAACAGAAGAGGGACTAAATTACAATGATGTCACAGTTTCCGTTTTCCTCTTTGGAGGGAAATAGCTTTACCTGGAAACGGGTGACATAGCCTTGCTTCCCTCTTCATGCCGATGTAAGAGAGCGCTCTGGGTAATGAACTGCTGGTAAACTTCTCCTTTGGAAAAGTCATCCTGTGGGATGAAATAAAATAGTAACAATCAAACATGAGTAACTTTCAGTAAGAAAGAAAACTGGCTGGCTTTGCCTTGAAACCCCAAACCGTGAAGACAGCCACTACTGTGTTGCGATACCCTTGAAGTCTCCTGCTCAAGTTCTGCACTCCTAGTCTGAACCTATGTGGGTATTGATACGGAGGGAACCAGCACGAGAGTTCAGTGTCACAAGTCCCATCCTCACGCACTCGGAAACAGAGCTGAGGATGCCTAACCATCCTTTTAACTCCCGCGGGGAAAGAGAAGTGCCACCGCCCATCATCTGGCCCATGAGAGAACACTCCGCTGCTGTGCCCTGATAATGCTGTAGGTGAACAAGGCACCTTTTGGAAGGATGAATTTACATTAGATTTGGTATTTGTTCCTAACACTGAAGAAATTCTTTCCTCCTCTGCCATTGCAGGAAGTGGTTTCGGATGAAAGACTCCAAGGAGGACAGTTACTGGAGGAACCAAAACTTTTGCGTTTCAAAGGGAATACCTTCAGTCTTCAGATATCTGTCCTTGATATCCCTCCTTTCCTTTGGAGAATTAAACCATTTACTGCATGTCAGGTATTGTCAATTGTATCTGTTTACATGTGAATTCAGAGGAAGGAAGCGTTTTCTCGGGCATAGGCACGGCCCAAATGAGACAATGGTCCCTCTTGTTTTTGAAAGGTGTGGTTTTCATCTCTTGCGTATGCAACGAAAATGCATTGTCTTATGATTTTGACAAACACAGATCCCATATATAACAGAATGCTTTAAATTTTTCATTTCACAAAAAACCAAGCTTGTACTTTCCTCTTTTCAATTACCTCCAACAGAAGTCCTATATTCTTGTTAAAATTAATCACTCATGAAGATGATTTTCATATCTTTGTCATTCCGACTTCAATATAACTATGAATATATGGCTGAAAATGACATTTAAATTTAAATGTAAGCATTTAAATGTCGTGAGTTCAAATTGCAGCATGTATATACCAAGAATTAGAGCTGAGGAAGAGCAAATTATTTTTTCTGTCCTACATTAATTGAAGAGGCTGCTGAAGACAGGAAAGTAAAAATCAAAACAAAAGAAGAATTTCTAAGTATATTGGTTACTGGAAATCATAAGCAATGTGCTGGCACATAGAGTGGGCTGGTCTTTTAAAATACAGAACTTAATTAGGCTATTCCCTTTTTCCAGAAGCATATAGAGAGACAGTTATCTATCATTCAGTATTTTGGAAAAAAAAATAGTTTTAAATGTATTGCCATGCTCTCTAAAACATGAGCGTAATGGGCTCTGAAACTTAAAAACCCTGATCTATATCCAGATAAATTCTTATATCATGAAGACTATAAGGATAATTTATGCTACATCTTATAAACTGAAAGAAACCACATCATTTTCAGCTTTGTATGAAGAACTGCTTGCTTTTAAGGGTTTTGTTTATTCTGCTCAATTGCATTTTAAAAGACAAACCGATCAGTGTTAGGACGCCCCACTACTATATCAAATACCTGTCAAAACCAGTACCTTCCTGAGCAGTAAAAAAAACCATGGGAGTTTTCTTTCAATACAACAAATCGAGTTTTGCCTCACACCACATTATAAACACAGCTCCATATTTGAATTTATTGTCTCTTGATCCCTTGTCCAATTCTGGACAATAAATCTGCATGATAAACTAAAATTCAACCTCAAAGCGCCATTTAGAAAGAGCGTGTTTTCTGAAAACTGCTTTCTAATAACTGTTCAATAGATTTGAGCTACGTGTATGTATCACTATCTTACGTCGATCTCTTCTGGCTGCTTTAGAAGGCAGATAAAACACCTTCCACAGGCCCATCGTGCAGAATGTGTATTAGTTAAATGTCCAGTGTACCAGAGGAAAAAAAAATCAGGAGAGTTTTAATTGAACTTTTCTTGCCACGGTGACTGCTTCAAAAACACCGCATTACGTTGGTGGAAAATTCCCTAGGCTTTTCTTGCAGCAAAGCAACTTCTTTAAATAGTTCTAATAATGGAATATAAAACTGTTCAGAGATGAACACTTTCACTCCCCTGTATTAGACACAGCAGAAATTACTGTTCACATTGCTTGCTAAGACTATTGCAGAACGGCATTGCAACTACGTAAGGAGGGACAGACCCTAAGAACCCAAATAGCACCGTGGTATGATAAATTAAAAATGGCCTGCAGAAAAGAATACTTACTGTGCCGTCTGCAAACAACGCCGCTGAGAACCAAAGTAAGAGGTTCTGCTGCTCTAGCCTCCGCGTTTCTTTGGAGTTAGGGATTCAGGGAGGATTATTCCTGCCTGATAATTTCTGTAATGTTGTTATTTCTTTGGGGCATTACCTCCTTTGCTGGTTGTGAGTCCCTGGTGCGTGCAAAGTTCTGAGAGTGACTCGGAGGCCTCCAAATACTCTGTGTGCGGTTCAGCGCCTTCCTTAATGCTGCGTACAACTTCTGTGAATAAATATATCAAACCCGGGTGTTTTTGTTCTCTGTTGGCAAGCAATAGTCTAGGGTTTCCAGTCAAAACTGAACTGCAGGGTGCTGTTAAAACAAGACACGATAGCCAACGCAAATTTCTCTGTATTAATCTTCACGCGTTGCAAGGACCTCACTTTGCTGAATCTAATGCAAGTGGCTCGGTCCAAAGTGGTTATTAAATTTATTGCTGCAAGATAAAAAAAATGAAAAATAAAAAGTCAGATGAGGGAGCCGTAACGCGCAGAACGCTTAAGCGCCGTGCTGGCTGTAAGGCGGGCGCAGAATGGCAGACCTGCCGAAGGGCTCGCGCGTAGCAGGCGCAGTACCTGTTCTCCCAGCAGCCCCTCAGGGTTAAAAAACCTCTGCTGACAGAGTGGTCTGACACAGTGCTGATACTGAGGCCAAATAAAGATTTACATTTTATAATTGAGTATAGTTTGTGTGACTCGGACAGCGAAGAAATAGAATTTCTAACAGGAACTGCAGAACAACTTACGCTGGCTTTGTCCTTCCCTCTCAGTGAAGTGTTTTGTGAAATGTCCCAGCTCTGTTGACAGCTCTGATTTGGTTCCAGCCTCTTTATACATAAAAGAATCCATTTCTTCATGTAGAGTTTCTTCCAGTGTTTACTTGTTTTCTCTCCTACGTACCACACTTCAAAAACAAGCTGGCTGTTCTGGTTGTCAAGAACAACTGAAAAGAGCCTATTCCATAATCGTCTGTTTGGTCCGCCAAATGAAACCATTATCAGATCATACGGTGAGGAAAGCTTTATGTTAATGATTTCTCAGATAAGCAAAGATCCTGCTTCAAGGCTTGAACAGATGAATAAATCATCATGTAAAACTGTGGCATAAAAGCAGTTAATGGCAGGTGGTAGTCAGAATTTCTCTAGACCGTGCTGAGTGCATTTGTTTGTCCTGGCCATCCTGCAGGAGCAGATGCCGAGTGCTTGGCATCCTTCCCTCCATCTTCACAAGTAACTAGGGGGAACCCTTAAAAACTGGTTGGGTGTTAGAGCAGGAAGAGGCAGTGACAAGCATGTTAAGAAGCCAGACAGGCACCTTTGGGGGTTAAAAGCAGCTGTCTTCGAGCATCTTGTGTCTCTTGGAGGATCCAGGGCCTGCCTGTAGCTATGAGATGATTTACGTTCCCTCTGTATGCTGGGAACTTAATTATAAAGGGAGAATAAAACTGAAAGCATTTCTGGCATACTTAAACACTCATCGTTCCACCATGCTTTGCCCCCCTGTATTATGTTTCATATAATTCTTTTCAGCTGAGTGATTCTTTCACTCTGAATGAAAGCAGAGATGATTACTCTGGAAAAAATCTAATTACAGTTGCTCCACTTCTAATATTTTGCTAATGTTTTCTTTATCGCTGTTGGTGTCTTGCTACTGCTACCAACTCAGGATCTAAACGCAGAGCTTATCATTATCACTTAGTGCATCATTACAGATAGCCTGAGACGCTCTTTAAGAAGCAGTAAACTGCCTATCAGCTACGAGTACAATGATATTCTCCTTAGTTTAGTCTCGACTGTATTTTAAAGTATAGGGTGAGGCTGATCTTTGAAGCTGTAGGGTCTCAGATGACCAGCACATAGCTAACTTCTTCAGGGACATAGAAAAGATCGCAACCTAAGTGCAATAAAACTGGCTTATAGGAAGGCAAGAAAGAATAAATGCATGTTTTCTGAGCTGTAAGCTCTTCGGTGAGCTTCCACGTACAAACTGATCAGAGGAGTTAAGTGCATGGTTTACCTGAGTTAAACAGCTGATTATGTCGTGTCTAGTTGGTAGGTCACTCGGTTATAACTATCGGTATGAAATACTGAAGGAATTGTAGCTGTCTGTAGGCAGCACATTTTATGTCCTTGTCTGTGTCATTTATTAACCCTTTATAAAACTCTGAAAAATGCAAGCAGAATGCATGCCCAGATTAAATTTGCATATAGCAATTATTGTATTTTCTTTGAAGGATCAGCTTCACATGCCATTCAAATCAATTCTAAAATTTAAAAGTAGTGCGTGAAAAATGGACAGAGTAATCCGAAAATACGTAGTCCTTCTCTAGAAAAACTAATGTAAAAAATCTTTAAACTAGTTGTCTTGTGTTAGAATAATTGCTCGTTGAAGCTGTTTAATGCTGTCCCGTAATCATAGGGATGAATGCTAAGATATAATAGAATAGAACAAAGTATTAATATCAGTCTTTTTTTCTGTTTTACATTATTCTCCAGGTTGCCAATTCTCCAGTCTTTTCCAATGTTGTGAAATTAATAGAGAACATGTTTGGTTTAATTGTTTTTACTATTTACGTGCCTTCACGGCTACAGTGTCGAACGCCATTAGCGGGTTTATAGCTGATGTTAGTTCAGAAACAAATAAATGAACAAATAAGTGTTCTGAAAGTGTAAAGGGAGGAGACCAGTAACAGAACTTTGGTATTTAGAAAGTAACCATAAACCAGAAGTTAGCTGCCCCCTATGTACTTCTCCTGTCTATTTCCGTACGTTTTTAGGAACTCAAAGCAACCAGAGATGCCAGAAATCTCTGATGATTAATTGCTGCAGTTGTCTATGTAGCATTTGATGAGGGCATTCATCCCATAATCTGTCCCTGGCTGAAGTAGAGGAGTCACTGAAATAGTCACAGACTATAACAGGATGAAACTAAGAAGTAAAACTGAGGCTGACCAGTGATGTGCAGTGGGCTGCACTGACTACCCAGGCAGGTGGGTGTTTTTAAATTCGGATGGACCATAAATATAGAAAATATGCTGTCGTGCTCTGTGCTGCATTCACTTACAGAGGAAGTAGGTTCTTGATAGGAAGTTCCCTCTTTTGGATTCTGTAGTACAAGGTGATGGCAAGGAGACACAGATCAGAGTAAGAGTTCGGATCCCTGCCTAGGAGGAGTAAGTGAAGTGCGTCTTCCTTAAGTTTCATTTTAGATGAGGGCCTTTCATCATTTGTGTCACTGAATGAAATCTAAGCTTTCAGTAAATGCAACACCTTAGTATTTATCAACTGAATTGTCATTTCTTAGTTGTGTCCTACTTTGAGTTTGCAGGGATGTCAGTAAAAAAGCAGTTGCAGAGAAAAATGATGGGGGTTTTTTTTCCTAATTTGCAACTGTCACAACTTTTTCCTCTCCCTCTCTCTCCCACCTGCTTCCCCGTTCTTGTGGGACACGTTTCTCCCCCAGGAGGTCCCGTTCTCTCGCGTGTGGTGCAGCAGCCAGAAGCCGCTGCACTGTGCCTTCTCACTGGAGCGCTACACTCCCGCAACGACACAGCTGTCCTGCAAGATCTGCGTCCGGCAAGTCAAGGGTCACGAGCAGATCCTACAGATCCAGACATCCATTCTAGAGGTAAAGTGTTCTCTCTCCTTGTTGTTTCGTTAAGCTGCTGTGTAGTATGAGACATGATCCCTCCCCAGTTTTGTCCTTTCCACCTCTGTTAGTTTCCTATGCCCTGTTCAAAACCATATCAAGTACATAAAGCCTTACAAATTCAATTTCCAGCAGAAATCAAAGTACAGAGATTCTACGACACTAACAATAATTTATATTTGCATGGGTGGTAATAGTTTTCTTGCAAAAAGATTTTTAATGGCTTGCAGAGCACTGAGAGTTGAAAACAGATGGGCTGCCCCTGTGCTGTTGGGCCACTGACTGACTTAGTGAGCATTTCTGTATGTGCAGAATGTCTCGCAAGGACATTCGCTTTGCTCGCAGGTGAAAGAAAGCAAACGTGTAGTCAAGCAATGAAAACTTCGGCTGCTTTTTTCAGATTATTGAGCATCTTTGTTGAATAATCCAGGTTAATATTTCTGAATTAAAGATGTATGCCGATTGCTAAATGCACTATGCAGAGAATGAGGCAACTAAATAAGAAAACCACAAACCTCATTCTGTATAAAAACATCCTCAGAATACGGCCAAGCGTTTTCCCAGTTCTTTATTGTGATTTCATAAAAAACTTCTGTCGTTCTCTATATATCTCAATACCATGTTGCTGCTGCCTGTTTCTTCCTCTCTCTCTCGTTTTTTTCTTTTTCTTGTAAAGAGACCTATCTGTCCACAAGTCCCCAGAGCATGTTGCAATTCTGTCTTCAAATGGGTTTGGTAGGATGGAAGGCTTTCTCATGCCTGTCTCCAAAAGTGATTGAAGAGTGAGGATAATTTGACTGTAAAATAAATATAAAAATAACAACCGAATACTTGATTTGCTCATTGCTTCACAATTCCCTGAACTAACCAGGTAGCAGTACCTTATCTCACATGTGCAGGGTATGAAAATCTACTGTTGTTCTGCATATTTAATTTAAACAGTCAGACCATGCGATATATCTACAGCACCGCTATTACTTCGCATGGATGACTTTTGGGATGTGTCATAAATGTTATATGAAGAGACTATAGCATCATTGTTATTTAATATTTATGCTGCATTGCACTGGAACAAATACGCATGGAAATGTGACTCTATTACACAAGACTGGTATCATTTCATAGGAAAAGAATGGGCCAGATCTACAAAAGAACCTGGATTCCAAAGAAATGTTTAATTTGGAAGAACTGAGGTACTTACAGAATGTAGGTGTTTTTAAAAAGATCACCAATGAGGGATATATGTGTCCATGTTTTAGGCTTAAGCAATTAAAGATTTAGAAACCTATATGCTTTTGTGGCATTCCGTCTACCAACCACTGCTCTACTGGACTTCATCTGTAACGCAAAAACAAACAGAGGAAACTTGCAGAGGGAAAATGCCACTATTTTAAATGTTTTTATACATAGGTGCTTGTGGTGTTTTAGAAGTTCCTTCACAGATCAGGAAAATACCTCTTATCTATTTAATCTTCTGCTGTCAGTTCTACAAACTCTAGCTGGAGTCTCAGGCTCAGGTTTGATTCTTTCTCCCTCCAAAAGCAGACCTGGTACGCCCACAGGTACACGGAGACGGGCTCGCTGCAGGGAGATCCCTGCGATACGAGGCAGCCAAAAGCTGCAGCACTGTCTCACTGGTCTCACTCTGAAGAGGCTGTGCAGAAACGTGTCTCGGTCCCCCATTTCTGAACAGGAGCTCTTGGTGCTACTGTGCTAACGAGAGCCTCCTCCAGACCCCAGGCAGACAGCGAGCCTGATGCCCGGCTAACTGCTTTGCTTTTATGTTCTGCGTAGAATGAAAGAGAAACCATGGCTTTCTTTGCGCACGATGACAGCAGCTTCCCTGCGCAGATGGGTCCAAAAGCATTCAAAATCCCCTACTCTATTAGACAACGGATCTGTGCAACGTTTGACACACCCAATGCCAAAGGCAAAGACTGGCAGATGTTAGCACAAAAAAACAGCATTAACAGGTAATGGAAGGCAATTTTGAAAGGTGAACATTTACATATGCAATGGGAATAATTTGCTGCTGTTATGGGGTTTTTTGTTTGTTTGTTTGCTGGTATTAAAGATGTGTGCATAGTAATTAACAGCCTTACCCTCAAAGATAAGCTGTAGTTCATACATTCTCTTACGGACAACTAGCTGCTGCAAACAGGAACTGCCTTCTCTGAATAAACCCGTGCGCCCTGTCCTGCCCGATGTTTGCTTCCAAGGTCAGCTCTTTGTTCTGGACTGGACCTTTTCTTTGTACACCCACGAGAGCGGGGTCTTGGTAAAGTGGGACAAGAAGGATTTTGGCGCTGTTGTGTACTATGAAAGCAGTGGTTTAAAGGACTTAGGAGGCTGCAGGTTCTCTCAAAAAAATCATATGTCCTGTTGCCTTAGCTTCTACCTGCATATTTTGTATTCCAAAATGAATTCTACGTTTTGCAGATTTTATTTTTTTTAAGGAAAAAATAAAGTCATGCTCTACTGGTAGGAATAATAATATTATGATTATTAAAAATGAAAGATGCTGTAAAAACTAATTTACTACTTATTTTGCTTTTTCCGCTTGGCTAAAATTAAATTGGTGGAGGAAGTTCACTCACAGAAATATTTTCTGATTGTCACCAATGCCGTAAATATGTTCCCAAGAGGGTAGAGGAATACTTAAATCAAGCAAAACAACTTTTCATTGTCTTGTTGCTTTGCACGGGAATCTCAATAAACCACATCATAACCAAAGAAAAAAGTAATTTATAGTCTTGCAGCTGTGAGAGAGTCAGAAATCTCTGCTTTACTTATCAGCGTTTACTACCTATTGTCAGGCACTTTCATCTCCCCTGCTTTCCGTTCCTCACGCTGGAGGAGATGTCTTCTTTCTCGGAACTGAGAGACAGTGTACTAAGGAGATTGCACTGACTTGTGTAAGACCAAATTCGGGTTAGCCCTTCAGGTTTTGATCCTGTGCTGGAGACACCTGGTAGGGTCTTTGCAATACCTGTTTCTATAAAATCAAATTCATAGATCGAAAAAGGAAGTTGTTGAGCAATTTAAACAACCCAAAACGTCGTTATAAAAGCAGATGGTAGAGCATAAATACTTGACTTCATAGACGTCCCCGGATCTGCTGTACAGCATGATCCATTAGGGCCATCACAGTATTCCCCACACCTATTTCAAAATACGGGCAGCAGC
Organism: Sula dactylatra; assembly: GCA_013389905.1. Lineage (NCBI taxonomy): Eukaryota > Metazoa > Chordata > Aves > Suliformes > Sulidae > Sula > Sula dactylatra. The sequence goes on along the minus strand of WEKW01021587.1, from coordinate 178,420 downwards.
CGCGCTGTAGTTCTGTTGAAGTCAAGGTGTTACTTCACAAGAGTAACAGCCTGGCTTTAGCTCCCCAGCTTAGACAGAAATGTGTCCTTTCAACGCACTGGAACTATTCATATCGTTGCTACAAGGAACTTCCTCACGGCTGGGATTGTGCACGCATCGTACATGCACAAGCTGTTCACTGTACGTGAACGTTCGATCGCCAGCAGAGATGAACGGACTGAGGGAGGGTAGTTAGCAAAGCCTGAGACAGAAAATGGTATCTGCCCGTTTTTTACTGGTGGGTAACAGTCCAAAAACGGTCAGTAGCCAATGTTTCATACCAAGGAGTAGCATTCAGGTCCGAATTTCCTTTTCTGTGCTACAGGATTATCTGCTTCTTCCTGTGTCTACAGCTATGTATCTATATGTAATACAAATGCTATAAACAACATTTAAGTTTGTGAACGTGAAGTTAATGTATTTGTTTGGAGGATTGTGTCCAAAGCACGTAAACAGAAGGAGTTATAGGGCAATGTGTTTAAGATAAGCACTTCGTTTTAGCAAATTCTTTGCAAATATTGCCCCTGCAAAGTCCTAAAAGCTACATATTAATAAAACATAAAATTACAAATCAAAAGCTGTCATATCTTCACACAGTCACAAGCATCTAAGTAAGTTATGTAAGTCCTCTCCCTGACAAATACTTGCTAAGTTTTCTAATGATACTTCCCAGAACCGACTTGTTTCCTAAATTATGTAGGACGGTACTGCTGGCCAGCACTTCTGTACCTCAGAATATACCAGTTCCCTGTTCGTTTACCTCTGCTAAACGGAGCGAGTGACATTTGAAGGAACAAATGCACCAGTGTGTGTCCTCTTGAGGGTTCCCTCCACTCACCTCATCTAGGTCTTGCTGAGGGCTTTTTGTTTTTTAAACACGTCTGTAGTGCTAGGCACAACAGAGGGCACTTTCACCTTCACGGCAGCTGCAGTCTATACTGTTCCTCATCCTTTTTGTTTCACCTTTTTCTCCCCTCCTTTTAGGAATCTCTCCTATTTCGCTACACAAAGCAGTCCGTCTGCCGTCATTCTGGACCTCTGGGAAGCCCGGCATCAACGTGATGGCGACCTTGACTCCCTAGCCTGTGCCCTGGAAGAAATAGGAAGGACACACTCCAAAATCTCAGACATGACAGAAACTGAGATTGAAGAGCCTGACTTCAACTACAGCAGACAAAATGGACTTTAGTCACTTTTTTCCATTCAAGAACTGCTGGCCAGCTTTGACTATTACACTAGAGAATCTCTTTGGCAGGGAGGAAATAAGGGTTTCTGCACACTGTGTGTATGGAAACAGCCACTCATTTCCACAATGCAGTTTTCAGTTGGAGGAGCAGAGGAAGCCCTTTTAAAAATCATCTCAGTAAAAGGAAAACACAAGCTTCTCCCTGTCCTCTCTCATTTAAAATTAATGTTTTAATGTCAAAAACAAAACTACACATCTGCCATTCCTGGGGCAGGAAGGAGTGAGATACAGAGCCATAAAAGCCGTAAACTTTATGACATAAGGTATTTAGGAAACAGTAATGCCAACATAATGCCTAGTGGAAATCAGCAAATATGATATTGAACATTTAGAGCCACTAGAGGTTAAGCCTAGTGTAAAGGTTTGTCTTCTTGGGGCCTCGACTCCCCTTTGTCCTGCCTCTCTACCTTACCACACTTAGCGAGCGGGTTTAAACCGTCATTTGACAGCATTGTGTTGTCACTTTGCATCTGCTACAGAAAAACTGGAAATCTGGCCTTATCCTGTTCAGATGTTTGAGGAGTTAGAAGATCTCATAACTATTTAATTGATATCAAGTGTATTCTAAAAAATTTATTTAAAAAATTCTGTCACTTCATGAATGTACATTTGCTGCAGAGGTTTCCTGCCTATTCTGTTAACAAAATAAGAGCACGAAACCCTTCTCTGTGAAATTAGTGTGTGTGCGTGCGTGCGAGAAATTTTCTGAAGTTCTCCGTCTGCAAACTTTCACTTAGTCAAAAAAAAAAAAATGGTTTTTTGGGGGTGGATTTAAATAACCAAATGAAACCCAGGAAATTGCCAGCCCTGTTTTAGCAAGTTTACACATTTTTTTTTTATTATTACTTCATGTTCTGGGGCTCTACTAAAAAGTAAAGGTGAAGTCAATCAATACAGTTTAATTTTGGTTTAGTTTCAGATTGAAACAATAAACCCCACACAGTACTGCAAAAAATTGGCTTGATTTCATTGTACAATTTCAAAATTTCACAGGATGTAAAGCTGGCTGTGCTATACTTGGTTTAGTTACAAACATATTGCATTTAGCACCAAAACCCGAATCCAACTACAGAATTTGCCCCATTTTTTAATCCATTTCATAGAGAAATAATTTATTACTTCAACTGAACCAAAAAGAGAGCTGTCACTGTGAGTGAGTGTCCTAGTGGAACCGGTACTGAGCCAAATTTAACCATTATTTTTACTCAGATATTCTTTAAAATTAGCCAGGGTGCTCGTTAGCTGTGGCCCTAGGCTGTCGGTTTTGGCGACAGGAACACGATCAGTATAAAACGGGAACACAAACACTTTAGGAGCTTTATGGGAATTCAAGAAATTGAAAACACGCATTGGCCGAGAGCAGCGTGATAGGCCACAGGGTAGGTACTTAGTGTGCAAATCGATAACGATCCGAAAGTATTTCTTTGCCCAGGATTCCAGTTCTGAAAAGGCTGATGAACCTGAAATTGCAAATTTCATTGCTTTCCGAGCTCAGCAGGCTGGAATAGTCTTAGACGTATAAATACTTAGACTTCCCAAACGTTTTCTGCACTTCAGTATTTCATGCAGCCCGACATGAGAGTTCCTGTTTGCAATGGGAAATCATAATGGCTGCAAGCATATTTAAGACCGAGACAAAAATACCAGCTTATTTGGCAGCAAGCTGTCACTGTTTTCAGCAGCACATGGTTCTATCTGTGTTCGAATTATATTTCTAGTGACTTCCAGTCCTCCTCCTCGGAAACCTGTTCTTCATTGGACAAAATGTCATGAATTAAAAAAAATAGGGAATGGCATCCACAGAAAAGCGGTGGAGTTTTAGTGAGCTGTCGTTGTCTGGGAAACCAGCTACAGTCTCCAGCAGTTAATTTGTCCTCAGCGTCTCCTCAGATGCAGTTTTAATTTTCAAACTAGCTTAGGTCAGCTACCACAGCAAAGACCTAGGTACTACCCTGCAGGTGCTGTAACATATTCATGTCATTCCGAAGAGCTGTATGTATTTTCTCCTCTTGTTTTCCAAATGCATGTGAGCTGCACACAGCGTACGGGGTCAAAAAGAGCTGCTGTGTGGAGCTCTGACCTTAGAGCTTTTTCTCAGGAAATGCACAGTGTTTACTTTCAAGACTTTGGTAGCTTTGAAAAACCCAGCTCTGCCTACTGAATGCTCGGTAAAACCTAGAGACAGAGAAACCTTTCTAGACTGACTTCCTCCAAGGTACATCTAAAGGGCGTCCAGGCTGAAGGGATCTGGGTTGTACGCCAAAATCCAGGTTAGGTCCAAAATCCAATGAAGTCTAGTGTCTGAGTTAATGTACTGAAAAGGAATAAACATCAAAGTTTCTTACAATGCCAGAAAAGAACCCGCTCAGTTTCGCACCTGAGGTAAGATTTTAACTTTACATTGCTCAGCAGAGTATTGCTGTTTCCCTTTAGGTTTTGTTTCCTGGTTTTTCTTCGCTTTTGCTAAAGCAGCTTCTTTGTTACTGATCTTACTTTTGTGAATCTGAATCTAGATCTCTGACTTCTTCTAACCTATCAGAGTTTTGATGCTCTTGTATTGTTTAAGAGGACTAGAAATGCCACAATACTCCGTATTTACCTTTCCCCCATTGGAATGGGGTTTGAAACAGCAACCAAAGCGCTAGCCTACATCTCTAACGCAAGCTTGTCTAGCTGTACACCTCGGTCCTATAAGAACTGCCATACTACGTCAGGTGAAAATCCATGTAGTCTTGTGTGGCACCTCTAATAGTGACCAGGATCGAAAGTTTAGGGAAACGGCGTAAGAAACGTGTACTGAAGGACTTCCTCAGCAGGGGGTTGCATCTGGACCACTGTGTCCAAGAATCCCCGATATTGTCCTTCAACAAACTGACTAATCCCTTTTGAAGCCACTCAAACACTTGGCCTTCATGAACAATACCCAGGAGCAACAAGTGCCACAGTCGTCTTTTGCATTTCGTTTTAAGCAGCCCTTCCTTTCCAAGCTTTCCTTGTGGTTAGCGTGTGCTGCCCAACAACTGCACTGGGCTCCCCTGGTTCTGTGTAGTGAGGAGTGCTGAGGAGCTGCCTCCACATCACCTTGTCCACCCCTTATGCGTTCTTTTACAGGCTTCTCTCACATTCCATTTCTGCTCACTCTCTTGTCTAGGCTGAAACCCCCGGGTTCTACTACTTCTTGGAACATCCTTGCTATTATTCTCCGTATCATCTCTAGTTCTGTATCTTTCTGGAGATGGAGTGACCAATAACCTGCTTTTCAACAGGAACGCAGGCTAAATCACACAATTCCTCCATTTCCTCGATTTCTTGCTGTTCCCACATTCAGTATCAATCACAGAGGATTAAGATCTTGCCACAAGAAACGCCTGCGAGGGAGTGCAGGGCACCTGAGAATACAGTAACTGACTTTACTATGTGAATTACTCAAGCTAATACATCCTGAACGTCCAGAGAGTAAAACCTGTGAGGAAAAAACTGTGTAGCTAAAAAAAAAAAGACTGAGGTGACAGAAAAGATGTCAAAATAATTTTAAAAAAAAAAAATCTTAAAAAGGAAAGTATTTGTTCCCATGATAACGATGGATATTGGTAGGCAGTAACTGGTCAATAAGGACTTAAGTTGGACTTTAGAGTGGAAAAATAGGCTACAGGGTTTTTTTCTATTCCCTTTCCCCCCACTGCGTCTGTCGATTACCTGATATGTCTGGTACAGACATGCCTGTTCTCAGATGCTCTCTTTCTGTTGTTTTGTGTTAGCGTCACGCGATGATATTAATAGCACTTAGCACTTTCACTTACAGAGGCTTAGCCAGTCCTCCTCCCTTTCTTATGCACAGTCCCGGTTTTAGAGATGGAGAAATGAAAACAGTGTTTGGGTAAATGCACCTGCTACCAGATAAACGAGGCAGCAACATGGATTGTGTTACCATTAGCAAACAGCTAAACAATACAAGTAAAAGATGTTAAGTGTTTGCTTCCTATTTTCCGCTGTAGAAAGCAGCTGACTTTTGCCAGCTCCCCCACGAGCCTGCTGTAAGTACGCTTCGCAATACAGCGTTCTCTCAGAATGATAATTTAGGATGTGTATGCAAATGCTATATAAATAGATATGTTCAACATTATTAGCCATCGTAAAATTCCAGAAGCACATTTTTAACATCTATCTTGATGAGATTTTTTTGGAAATCTGTGTACGCATGTATATGACTTGATCCAAAACACAGATGGAAAGGAGCATCTGAAGCAGGATTAGAGGCCAGAAATTAGACATTTATTCCTTCGCTCTATTTTCTAAATTATGACTTTTGAAAAATAATTTTAAAAATCTCTTCACAAACTAGAAAGTGAAAGAGAGAGACATGTCATGTCACACGCGGAAGATTCCGTCCAGCTGCCCGGAGTCTGAGCTGGTGAAAGAGCCATTTTGATTTACCTCACCAAAGAATCTGCTCTAGTATATTTTCATCTTCCTAAGCACTTCTCCCAGATATTTCTGTGCTGTGAGTCATTTAAGACTAATAGTTGCATTTTAAAAATGACTTACAATTTTGTCACCAAAATGGGGCACTTCACAGCTCCAGCAGACTGCAGCATTGTAAAGCTAATTTACAGTTTTTACAGCGCTGCCTTTGCAGTCCTACTAGTTTACATCACATTAAAATCCTTTAAGCCACAAGGAAAGGAACCTGCTCGGTAGATTTAAATTCAAACTTCATTTACCAGTGCAAGTCCCATAAAACCGAGATGTACTCCCACAAAAATTTTATTGGGCTTTTTGTAATGGATGAAAAGATATCGACACAAGTCTCTTAAAATACAGGGAACTATTTTTGTTATTATTTTTATCTCTGGCAACAGCTGGTCTCCTCCTCCACGGGCCTGTGCGCAGCTTGCTTTCAGCAGCTCAAGAGAGAAGCTTATTCAACATAGATCACTAAAACAGGGATCGTGTTGTAGGACTACATGGCATTAACATCATACTAAAGGTCCAACTTTTTTATTTTTCCACTTGAAAGACAGTGCTACCTGAGAGTTTTACAACACTCAGTAACTGATCAATTCTAGATAATATTTTCCACTATAAAAAAATATAGCTTATGTATATAGTGAAGCTAAAAGAAGTGAGGAACTGTTGTGGACTTGTGTTCATTATTTGAAGAATTTTGGGTTTTTCCCAGTCTATTTCTGCCTATAAAGCATAGATGTAAGCAAAGGGCTGTATTATTTCTTGGCCGGTAATTAACTGAGTGGGAAACAGGAAATTATTGCTAAGTCCTTAACAACTGTGAATGATCTGAAGCGTTGTCTTTTCTAGCCTTTCTTTTACTAATTCCAATTATAGTCGGAAGTTCTCCCACTTTTTACACAGCAGTATAGAGAGTCACCATTATTCACTGAGAACCTTTTTCACGTTAAACCTGCTGAAGAGTGTTTTCTATGGGTTGTGTACTTGTGGTGTACACTCTGGTAGAATTACTCCCTTGACACTATTCCTGCTTCAGAAGAGGCTGGCGGTTTTTCCGCAGCAGCACGTAAAATGGCACGTATATCCTTTCTTGGATATATAATGATTGTCTGGTTAAAACTGTCTGGTTAAAATTACTTAAAGGATTCCTGAGGAAGTACGGTAACTAAAAATACTGGGTATGTAACACGCAGTACCTGTAGCGACAAAGAAAACTCAGTATGCCGGCAAAAGATCATGAATCATTTTCTAGCAACGCACAGTCTAGCTCTTTTCTCTCATTGCCAATACTAGCAGAAATGGTAGCAAAACTCTCCTTTCCAACACGGACAAAAATAAATAAATCACTCTAAGATTAAAGAATCACTTAGAGGATCATTTGACAGTAACCGCGTCCGCAATGCAGAAAACAGAACCGATGTTCTACTCATTGCCGCAAGTAAAAGAAAAATCTGTCCGTATCCATGTTCACTGTTCTGTCCAAAAATAAAGTAAATGTCTAGGAATTTGCCACTATATCTTTTGTATTAGAGGTGAATAGTACAGATTCTACTAGTGTTTCTTGTCTGGGGCTTGGGTGGGTAGGGGTGTATTGTAATTTTCAAGCTATTGCAAAAGCTGCTTTTAAATAAGCTGTTCAGTTGTATTGAATAACTGGTTTGTGCTTTACAAGGGAATCCAGGTGAGCCAGGATTCAATGGATAGCCTCCTTGCCTTGCTGTCACAGGGTAACTAGAGCTGAAGTCACTTGTGAAAATTTAGCTAAGGGATAGGGAGATTAGCTGACCCGTCCCTGATCTGTAATGTAGTGTACTGTAATCTAATGAGGTTAGACACTCACCTACTGTAGAACCGTGGTTTTGTCAGCAGCTACTTAGTTTGTCTGCCCCTGGTGTGATAACCTTGGTTGAGAATGTACTTCTGCAGATTTAAGAAGATGTCAAACCCCTGTGTTATCTGGTCTCTGTATATAAATCTTATTGTCTAAGCCCAAAAGGAAATGTGTAGCACAAAATTAAGTTAAGGGTGTTCTGCACCAAGCCTGGTTAAAGTTTTTTTTCTGATACAGCAGGAGGGGGAAGACGTGGATCTAACAGCAAGTGTATTTGCTACAGAGAACAAGAACGTTTCCTAACAAATCCTCGCTTAGAACTGACTGAAGCTTTGGTTTTGCGGTTTAAAATATGTAAGACCTGGTATTTCCCATACTGAATGGAATATTTGGAATATTGACCTTACGGTGATGGTATCTTTTCAAGGAATTCCTTCAGTTTCCCCCATTTGTGCTCTGAAGTTGGAGGGGGGGGAGGAATATTTTTACATGAAGCTGTAGACTTTTGCACTCTCTCCACTTCCAGTCTAGAGCCCGGATACCATTACCATTACCGAACCTCACAACGTTCCCTGATGCAGCAGTAAGCAGTACACACACGCACACACGCGCCTCATTGGGGATGTGGCATATACACACACACACTCCTGGTATATCTTTGGGAACAGCAAATTGACATGATATTATTTGTGACTTGGGAGATGTAGCTGCCTCCTCCCACCTCTTAGTCAAATTCATGCCCCCTGTGACTCTGCTGATCTCAGTTTATACATGGGTACGAAAACGTTGCCTGTACACCGTTTGTTAATTTGGATGAGGTAAAATGTGATGCTGGTCAGCCTGGTGAGACTTAACACAGTGTTATGCATGACTAGCGCTAACTGAACAATTTCCATTGCATTTTCAACTTGGAAAAGTTTTGACCAGCCTTTTGGTGAAAAGGGGAGGGGGAACTTCAACATAATCAAATACAAAATAAATAATAATTTCTTAAAAAGAGAAAATAACACAAGTATTCCTCTAGAGAGACCAGCTTTCTCTTCTGCTCCTTTATTTTTGCAGTGAATAGGTTCTGAAAATGTTGGTTCTGGCTCATTTGACTGAGCATTCTTCCCTCCCCCCCGCTTCTCCCCACGGTTTCAGTGTGCTTAGAACTGAAAAAAGAGCAGAGGTTTGAATGCTTTCTTTAGTATGAAGCTGAAGGAGTAGGGAAGAGAGACAGAAGAACATTAAATAAAAAGCATGGCCTTGGCTTCATACCACACTTTCTGTGCCTTGTTCTATCAATGTAAATTCTGAATGTTGTACAGTAAAATACTTGGGAAAGACTCCTTGGGAAAGGCTGCACTGGCTTCTTTTTTCAGCACATGTACATATATAAATATATATACATATATATATTTGGTAATGCCAAACAGCTGTGTTATATTGTACTGAAAAAGTAATAATGGACAGTTTGGATGTTTTATGTAGAGTTTGCAAAAATTGTATGGCTATAGCCTTTTGCAGATAAATGTACAGACGTAAATTACTGCATATCAGTTATTTATGAATAAAGAGTCTTTTACTGACATCTTAGATTACTGTATGAGTGGCACGTTCATTTCTGCGATAAAACAAGAGGGTCTGATACGAGTGCTTTGGGATGCTTCAGTGGTTTTATCGTGGGCCTTGTGGGGCAGTTTATGCCAGAAAACTGTGCACTGGACACCTTTTCCCGGAAAACCTGCAAAAGCTACAGGAATAGGACCAGAACTGAAGTTTACCCTTTACTGACACATTGAAAGAGTTCAAGAATATCATCCTGCTTTCGTACTAGTCTGAACTACAACCCAAAGAATGCCAGTTGCATTCTACCTAAAATATGATTTAAGGTATTTCACTAAAACGCCTTACTTTTTTGTCTGAACACACGTAGAAGCCCTACTCCCGGACTAGGACATCTCTGTCCCTTGCATCGCAAAAACCCAACATATATTATTCTGCTTTTCGCAAGATGGAAAATGCAAAACCTTTGCGTATGTATATCCACTGACGATGCCCTCTCAAATGCAGGGGGCTCCATTGCTACATTCACCCAGCAGTGTACCTTGAATCCTGCCGCACTGGAAACTAAGCTATGAGTTCTGTTCCATTTACCATGTAAATGTAACCTTTTGATTTGTAATACCCTTTCCTGAGATGCACCAGATAAGAACTCATTGTCTTGATTAATCCTCCCCATACAGATGAGCTCATAACCTTAGATCCCACTTAAAAGAACAGAAATATCCTGTCAGCAAATAGAGCACTCAGTCCTGCAATCAGAAAGCCTCTGATTACGAAGTAGCTATCACCGAGACGTTGCGACCCGCCGAGGAAGGCAGCAAGCGAAGACAAGGATCGGCTGTGCTTACCTTCCTCATATGCGCGGAGGTCTGCCTGTCACCAGGGTGGGGAGAAGACACCGGGATGATGGGCCCCTTGGATTAAGCCAGTGCAACACTGCGGGTTTTGGGGTTGGGTTTTTTTTTTTGTTTTTAATAATTTCACTACGATAGTTAATAAGACTAAAGGGAGAGCCAAAACCTTCGGCTTTCTGCCAGACGTAATATATAGCCCTTTTCTGGATGGATTTGTTCCATGCTCCAGCTATCACTGTGTCACATTAACACATAGAATTAAGCATTAACTACAAATCTGTTAGCCTGACAAAATGAGGCTCTGGATATAGCACTCACCTTTTAAGTGAGATGTTATAAAATGTATTATCAATACATACACAGCAGGGGATGCTAGGACAAGCTGTTATAAATCAGGATATCCTTCAAACATTTTTATTACATGCATTTAAGTTGTTATCATCCAAGCTATCATACACCATATAATGTAATGGCCACCCTCTATAATAAATAGGACTATCACGTTAACTGCCTTTGACATTCATTGTAAAATTATTCATGATTAATTATGTTTGCAGACCAATAACGTATGTTATTGTAAGAAGTTCATTGCGTTGTGATTTAATGACCAGCCACTTAGAAGTTACACAGCAAGTGGAGTCTGCTGTCAGATTATGCCAAAACAGACTGATGGTGTCCATTGAGCACAGTCGCAGGGTGGCAGTCGCGGTACTTATGTGCCATATTCCCTCACGGACGCGTACCTCCCCAGTCCACACCTAATGCCCTGCTGCACTCAGGTACGTCAGAAACGGAGGCATTGCTGCAAACTGCAAGGGCATTTTGCGTTAATAAGATGAATTTGCTTTTTTACTCTGATTATAAAATTGCTATAATAAGACATGGCTCCTTCGTTCTTGGTGGACAAATTGCTCTCCTTCCTTCACAAAGCTTATTTGATGAACCAGATTATCACTTTGTAAAAAGCCCCAGCTCCCCTCCTCTCATCCTCATCTAGTGTTACACACTCATCTGACCGTATATTGAAGGGCCGCCTCTTCCCAGCCACACTGGCATCAGTAGTTCACTTCAATAAAAACCTCCTCGCTGTGTGTCCTCTGACACACACAAATAGCAAAGCCCTAACAACTGGAATGCAGGCGTCCCCATTTTTACTCCACATTGCTTCCAAGTGTAGAGCCGTGTGCTGTAACTTGTCAAAGAAGCCATCAAGCTTGACCAGTGCAGAATTCAGAAAAAGGTGTGGCTAAGGCTAAACAAGCACGCTCTTCCTTTGTCCTGACAAACACCCCCCATTCCTCTTACCCTTTGTTTCTAGCGCTGCTAAGGATGCTTAAAACACAGCCGTTACTGAAGCGACTGGAGCCTACTGGTGTTCCCCCACAGCTTCTGTTGCCAGCTCCGGCCTCAGCTGTGCAGTGACTGGACAAGCTTCCCTCTGCTCACCTTCTCCTCCTCCGTTTCATCCATCTTGTCTGTGCAGGGCTACAGTACAAAGCACAAGGGAGCACTGAGCCTGGCACAGCCCTTAATCTTTAAAAAAAAATACCATTTAGCTTTAGCACAAATGACTACTTAGGACATTGTGCGACTGCAAGTACGCCCCTGCCCGCCCCCACCTCTTTTCTCTCCTGCCAGAGCTTCTCAATGAACTCTGAGATTAGCAAAGAACCTTGATATTACTGTTACCATATTGAGCCTAAGCCATTTCATTTTAAACAGTCAGCTATCTAACCCACTATTAGAATCAGTATCTTCCCCCGCCAGAGTCAGGAGGTAATCTTTACTGAGGCAATTAAAATTCTAATTACTCTCATTCCCGTTGCCTTGTACATACTTAGGGATTTTTTGAAGAATTAAGGCTTATCAAAACGTGTGCTGTTCGTAGAGTCCTGTTTTGAACACAGGTGGAATGTCAGCTCACAAGCTCAAGTGTGATAAAGCACTGACCTTCTTTGAACATAATGAAAGCTGGGTGACACTGCTGGAAGACGACAGAACCCAGGACTGAAAGAAGGTGGAGATCTGAACTGTAACGCAAACAACTAAGAAATGGTAGTTAATACAGGGAGGGTCCCATCTATTCTGATTAGCAAAGTCATTTTGGTCTCCGAAATCAAACAGTCTGGCTTAGAATGAGTTTTATAATGCACTGCAGAGAGATGTGCTTTGAGGAGATTTGGTCACAACCATGTAGCTCTCAAGTTCAAACGGGGAAGACCAAGAAGAGAGGACTTTACATAGCCACTGTACACACAAATGTTTCCTTATTCTGCAACAACTTAACAGATGAGCTTTAGACAGAATATCCACCTAAAGAAGATCACAGGATCCAGCCAAAATATTGGATTGGTCTAAAACCTGGTCTTGTAAGAGGTGCTTCTCCGACGCCACAAAGCAGGCTCTCATGCTCACTTCAGCACTGCTGCTTCACCCTCCTGGCCTCCTTTCACAGCATTCCTTTGTTAACTAAGAAAAGCAAACCAAAGAAACGCTACTTCCTTCTGCAGAGAGCGCCAGGCACAAGGCAGAGGCGTCAACGTTGTTTCACCAGCCTAATGCCCACATTTCTGCTACTGACGGAAGTGTGAAGGACGCTACAGGATGGGGAGCTGTTCCAAAAATGCAGCAAAACCTAAGATAATATTTTCACCACAAAGGAAGGACCAAAACTCACCTATTGTTAAGCATATCAGAAACAATTATGTAAAATGGATTCACTTTTCAAACAATTCTGAAAGATTGCATTTAACAAAGTATCACTTCAAAAGACTTTTCTTCTACTTCAAGCCTAAACACACCAGCAACAATTAAAAACTGACACCAATTAAATGAGACCTTGAAATTCAAAACAGAAAGCAGCTGTCAGTCCCAAAAATGCACCTGCAACTGAATTATTGTAGCATTATGAAGTTTAATGTAATTGCAAAATTACATCTTTTCCTGTAATTTTTAACATCCTCCTACAGACTAAAGGCTTTTGTGAAGCAAATACCTAGCAAAATAAGAATATGGTCATTTCGCGTACAGCAGCTCGGCCGAAGAGTGCTAACGTGCTTCAGCTCAACACACGATGCATACCACCACCATCTCATTTTCAGCCCTGTTCTATCTTCACAGAATTTAGAAGGAATAATTACAGAATCTGGGAGGAACAACAAAGCCACGAGCTGCCTTCACAGCTACGGTCATGGCTGGTCACTTGAGCAGGTCGCAGACATGTTCAGTGACATCAGATTTCCCCCCAGGGCCCTGTTGTATAGACCAGAAGATTTCATTACAGCGTGTTCCCAACAGCTGTTAACAGAGCGAATACAGAATATGTGGCAGGAGGGGTGGCTTTGGCTGGGAGATAGAGAAAAGCTAAGGAGAGAAATGGGTTCTCTCCCTGCATGTGGTTTTTTTGTTTTGTTTTGTTTTAAGGCCATTTGGTTGCTTACTCAAATCCTCGAACCCTTCTGTTGTGACAGGCGGCAACACTGGAGAGAACTGCTCCTGGTTACAAACACCACAGACTAATTTAAACTAAACTGAATAAATCCCAATCTGTCCTCTGCTAAGGAGTTTCGTGCTTTTTTGCATTTTCTTTTTCCCCTCTTCTACTTGTGAGATATTGGTTTGATTTTAGGTAGTTAGTATTCCAATATTTACCACAGCTTCAAGGTTATTTTCCCTTATTTTGTTTTTGTTTGCTCTTTTTTTTCCCTGTCAGCTTCATTTACTAAGTAACAGCAGCCACGAGCAGATTCAAACCTCAAGTTGTGGTCAATGCCTAATGGCCTCCAGAAAGCTTTGTTAGTAAAAACCCAACCCAACCCAACCCCAAACAACCCTAAGCGAGCCCAATCACTCGATGCATTGCTACGTTTTGCAGAGATGACCGATGTTTGCGATTACCCAGCAATTTGACATCCTAGCATTTCGCACGGTTGAAGCATCTGTAATGCTATGTTTCTTCTCGCAGAAGGAAGGAAAGAAAATATTACCGTAGACTTTTACCCAGTTTAATTAAAACTTCCCTAACGCACTTGGAAGCGTTACCCTCCCAGAAACCCAGGAGAGCTGCCAGAGGGCTGTAAAGTCCTGTCACTGTGCTCCACCTCTAAAGAAAAGATTTGCTCCTAGGAATTGTTAAAATCACCCTCACACAATGTGGCATCATAACCATCTGCCTTGAAGTAACTTTTCATTTTGTTTTTCCAGTGTGGGAGAACCTCTCACAAGTGTTAGAAAATCAGATAGGCTTTATAAAAGATGCAGCCCCACCACTACCACATTGGCAAGTCCTACTCTGACACCAACTGCCGTGCTGAAAATATTCAGTTAGCGTTTCATCAAGATCCTCTGTCCTCTCAAAGGAAGAAGTACTACATGGTGAAGCGTGAACTCTGCTACAATGAGTTGTTTGACTCCTGTCCTTGACTTCAGAATATGTGATTCATAATAGAAAGAAAACCGCTCCTTCTCTACGGTCTCCCCACCCCGCTTGAAAGCACACCATGCAATACCTTACAGATCAAAGAAGAGGAGCCTCGAGGGCCGATCAGATGGCACACCTCAAGCGCTTTGAACTGCTGCATTCTCTGCTGTTTTCTTTAGTGGAGAACTGCTGAAAGACGTCTTTACTGAATGCAATACTTCACCGGTGGCTGCAAAGTGCCAAACTGTGCAATGTTTAATTCCCCGGTGGAACGGTATTATCCTGCTAGCCTAGAAAAGTAGAATGACCTTGCTTAAGGTAGTAAAACCTACCGGAAAAGAGAGAATAAGAGGGCAACACCATTCACACACTCAACCAGAACTCAGGACAGCTGGGTGTAATTCTGTGCTACGTTTTCTGTGTGACGTCAAGTATTTGATTTGGGGCTCCTCACGATTTCTCCCTCTAAACCGACTACAGCAATACTTCCAACTCCTCTACCTTCCAGAAGAGAAAAAAAATATATTCTCCCTTCGCATTTTACCTCTTCAGAGCATGGACAATCTTTCTTAGACAGTGGCTAGTACCTTGGGGGTTGGATCTGTAACCACAGTATAATTACCAAGTCGTTATTTACCGTCACTGCTATGCCAGGCACACTGTAAAAACTACGCACTACTTTTCTTAGAGGGCTAAGGTGGCTGAAAAAACCCAAAATGCCTAAGACAGTGTTTTGTGATTGCATTTATAAGATAGGACCAGATGACAACTGCCTCTATAGTGTGACAGTGAGTTACATATGATAATAGGCAAAATGCATTATTAGCATGGCTATTTATCATATGAATAAATCATTAGCTCTGCAAAAATGCCTTCTGATGAATCCAGAGTTCAAACTAAGCTTTAAAGCAAGCCCTTTTAAAAAGTTCAGTTCCCTATATCAGAAATATTAAAAGTGTTTTGTTTTGAATCATCTAGTAGTAACGCATACTTTGCTCTTAATCATGCCTGCTACAAGGATAATTTTTCCACAGAATTAATGAGAAGGGCAGCTGAAGAGTAACTACTGAAATCAATGCAAGAGCTAAGAAATTCTCATGATGGAGAAAAGTAACACTGGCTTCCTGGGAGTATATAAAAATAAAACATTGTCATTTACTGAAGTCTTTTTGTCTCACTGTAGAGAGAGCCTACATTTTGTTCTGCCCACAGACACAGACATTTCTGTACCGGGTTGACTTTAGAGGCAGAAACATCTCACTAATAAGGAGAGAGACTACACTGGGTATATATGCGCACGCACACGCACGCCACCCCTCCGGTCTTGCCTCGGTAAGCAGATGTGTCTTGTGCCAAAAATCCCTGGGATATGCAGGATGACAGTATTTTCCTCCCTCTTTAGTGGGATAACCAGCTCATTAAATCTTAACATGAAGGTTATTTTATTATGAAGTGACAGATCTAAAGATTTACTTCCCCATTCTTCACCTGCCTTCTCCCTTCTGCTTATTCCTTTGTATTTGTTAATGGTCTTTCTCTTGTTATATAATCCTGTCAAGAGTGTAAAAATATCTCTCAGGACTGCTCATTTGGTCTAAATCATTCAGCCTGTACTGGTGACAAGAGAAAGTGTACATGCCACGGCTGATGCAGAGAAGGAGTTCCGTCCTATACTCCAGTAATTGTCACCGCACGATAAGAAAGTGTAAGATTTAATAAGGTCATAAAATAGAACGGCGCAAGCTGGTGCGATAGGTATTTTTTTCATTAACATTCAGAAAAATCTGGATTCAGCGGGACAATAAATTACAGCAATTGAGCAGAAATGATCCATTTGATTATTCATCACCTTCCAGCAAACCAGTGAAAGCAGCAGGGCTGGGAGCACCTCTACCATCACAACAGCAAAAGTAAGTATCTTCGGTAGCAGTAAAACCATTATTCCCTATGCCACCAAGCTGCGTCTGGTGAGTTCAAGAACTAGAATCATACTCTAAAGTAGTAAAAAAACTGAGTCTTTGCAACTAGTTTAGTTTTGAATGTAATAAACATAGTGAAACCAAATATTTCTATAAAGCATGATGTGCATCCGCTTTAAAGCGCTGAGTACTGACCCTTGATTGTCGAGTTGTGGCAAGTTTCCAATGCAGATGCCCGAATCCCCACTAGGGTAAAATAAAAATAATAAAAAAGGAAAAAGATACTTAAAGATACTTAAGTGGGTTTTTCCTTTCACCCATTTCCAACTCAGTAATGCAGTCCCCTCAAAGACTTCCATGTACCAGTGCTGGAGGTTGCAAGTTGGGAGTTAAAAATTCTTAGCCAGAGTGGGAAAGGAGCAGAAGGACTGAAGACAGATGCACAGAAATTCCTAAGCAGAGACACCTAAATCTATTCCTGTTCATTACAACCTCTCCTACCAGCTCTTGAGCTTTCTCTGCTGATCACACAACAGAGTGATCAGATTGAATTGGGGGCTGTTGCTAGGAAAGTGAGGATGCCCATTATTGAAAGGAGAAGTAAAAATGAAAATGTCATTTTATATCATGTTTCTTGTAGTGAAGTAAAAATATAAAAAGAAAATTATCATTTAAGTAAAATATGAATGGGAAAATCACGATTCTATATAACAGCACACAAAGATGGATATACGTTACATAAACTATGTAACTCCCATAGAGGGAGGAGAAGGACGGTTTTATACTGAAGTTACAGACCTGGGAATATGAAGATCAAATCAGTTCTTAAATGTACGGTACTTGGAATAGTCTGGTTCCTTGCACTGCCCTTCCTTATCTTTTATACATCCGACTATAATACTTCCCTAAGGCAGATGGAGATATCCTAGAAAGAGAAGGCCACTACAAAGCATGGCATTTTCGTTCTCACAATCACACCATTATTTCCCTCCCTGTTATCTCTATTTCCTTGGCCAGCCGAGCATTATCTTTCTTGACCAGGTCTGCTCTGCTTCTACCTTTTCCCCCAAATCAAACTTCTTTCAAGAACAGCAAGTGCTCAGTCTCTTCTATATACTGCTGGTGCATCCAGAGTGGTCACACTCCCTTAAAACAAAGTAGAAACAACAAACATTTTGCACTTTTCCCCCAGCATTCCCTTCCCCACACAAATATTTTTGCCATCACAGCAGTCACACCTAGACTGCCATAACTCCCTTTATTTTATCCTATCGCATCATGAAAGCTACGTGCAGCTCCTGAAGCAATTCACAACTAGAAAGATACAACCATACCTTAAAACCACACTGACTTTTCCCCCCTGTGTGAAAATACAGCTTTCACTGACACCCCATGAGGTACATGGTACATCCCTTCCAAAAGTTCAGCATCCAAGTCTTGCTCCATGCTACACACAGAACTGAAAAACACAGGAACAATTATTACTGCTCTTGTGAGCAATGGGATTTGCTGGGACGCACACGTCTTCTGAAAAAATCCGACTTCTTGAAGGTGCTAATTAGAAGCTGAAGTCTTCTGAGAAATGTCATACGATTTGCAGGTGTTGAACAGTTTTGAGAGTAGGACCCTCAATTTCTTTATCCCTGTTTCATACATATACAGATATATTTTTCCCTCTCATTACCTGGAAACATTTGGTTTCATTTCTTAGAAGCTTGCCCGTGTCTAGCAATTATTTACTACTCATTATCACGATCTTCTGCTTATCACAGCCATCTGCAAAAGTGTCAGAGTCAGGGAACTGGGACAGAGTAGGAAACAAACAACAGAGATCTGGTTTTTATGAAAACACCAATAATATTAAAATTCAAGGGAAGAAAAAGTACATTAAGCTTAGGCTTGATTTACAAACATTTCGAGGAAGCAACAGTTGTTCTTTAAAGGATGTGTTACGATCAAACTAATTTATGAGGCTGTAATAGAGTGGTGAAACCTCTGTACTTAACATTTATGGGGAAAAAACAGTTTTGCTGCATACAGATTCAATTAAAATTTGATGTGTTGTGATTTTTTCCTTGCATTTTTTTCCTTCATTAATTACTTTTTCTTTTTAATACTTTCTGCCATGCAATACTCTTGGAGAAAGATCTTTGCAAATAGCAGCCTCATTAAAACCCTGCAATACAGTTGTGCTGGTTTTGGCTGTGATAGAGTTCATTTTTTCCACAGTGGCTACTATGGGGCTGTATTTTGGATCTGTGCTGGAAGCAGCGCTGATAACCTCGGGATGGTTTCGTCCCTGCTGAGCAGGGCTTGCACAGAGCCAAGGGCTTTTCTGCCTCTCACCGCACCCCAGCAGCGAGGGGCTGGGGGGGCACAAGGAGCTGGGAGGGGACACGGCCGGGAGAGTGACCCCAGCTGAGCCCAGGGATGTCCCACACCACATGGCTCATGCTCAGCACATGGAGCTGGGGGAGGAGGAGGAAGGGGGGACGTTGGGAGCGATGATGGTGTTTGTCTTCCCAAGTCACCGTCACACATGATGGAGCCCTGCTGTCCTGGGGATGGCTGAGCACCTGCCTGCCCCTGGGAAGGGGTGAAGGAATTCCTGGTTTTGCTTTGCTTGCATGCACAGCTTTTGCTTTCCCTGTTAAACTGTCTTTATCTCAGCCCAGGAGTTTCCTCACTTTTACCCTTCCGATTCTCTCCCCCATCCCACCGGGGAAGAGGGAGCGAGCGCCTGTGCGGGGCTGAGTTGCTGCCTGGGGTTAAACCACAGCAACAATTTAGAGAGATTACAGCTGTGTACAAAAAAAATAGATGTCGGTCTTTTAAAAGTGCCTTTCCCCCCCGATACTCCTTGAAGAGTAAGTAAGTGCCACGCTGAACAGACTGTCATTTTCCTGAACAGGTGAAGAAACCATTATAAAATATCCTAGACAACCATGCACCATTTTTATCCATGCTTATTTTAATCCCACGGTACGTAGTGCTATTATGCATGCAAAAAGGTAATGAAGCAGGCAAAGGTTATTACTAGGGACACTATTGGAATGATGAGGGGCTGCCAATGCAGAAGACTAACCTCAGGCTATCTGAAATTGAAATTTTTGGTTAAATTAATAACTCAACATGAGACCAGACGGTAATGCTGTCTGTCCCCTGCAGGGCTGAAAATGTCTTTTGACATTAATAAAAAAAAAATGGAGGGGGTGTTACCTGTGAAGACATACAGAGAAGCAATCCACTCAGCTGCGTTGATGCCAGAGAAATATGGGAGGTGGGAAACAAATGGAATAAGACAGTGCTTCTCCTTGACTACTTGACAAGCCAAGTGAATGCTCCTGCTGGCTGTGGATAAGTTGCAAGAGGAAGCTAATAACTCCCTCCATCCTTCTCAATACTTTCAGGATTTTTTTTATCACTAACAAGGGAAATTGCCTCATTATCCTCATTATTATTCATAACGGCACCACAAATTTTCTGAGGTATTTTACAGAGCAGTTTAAAAAAAAATGCCCTGCTCCCAGAGCTGAAGAGTTTACAGTCTAATTTACACATGCAGCTCTAGGTCAGAGGCACAAAGAACATCTACGAAGATGGGTGAGGAAAGACAAAGATTAGAGTAATAACATCACACAGTTAATTCGCTCTTTCTATGTGCAAAGCTAGGTGCAATGTTGGGCTGAACTGGTGATATCTAGAGACCCAAGCCAGACCCTTCGTCTTTGAAAGAGACGACGAACGTAAGGGGAGAGGAGGAATATACTAATAAACAACATGGAGAAATCAAAAAATACTGCTAATAATGTTAATAACTTAGCTGGCAGCAATTTTAAACTGGCAAACACTTGCAAAATCCATAGGTTTACCTGGGGTCCTTTGCTCAGTGAGAGAGCTCGGATGATACAGTACACAGACATCAGCGAGGACAGACTTCTGATAAGTAAGGGCAAAACTGAAACAGGTTTTTTCTTTTTTAAAGGAGAGAAGGAGAGAAAGGAAGGAAAATGAGAAACAAAAAGACTAAAAAAAACTCATAGTGAATGTCAGAAGACTGATATAGCTAAAGATCCATCCACCAGAGCAAATGCAAGAAGTCAGGAGGAAACTAGATGAGAAACGACTGCACGGGTGACAGGAGGAGGGAGTCACTGGGAGAAGGTATATTGCAACCTATTAATTTTCTTCTGAAAGAAATCTGTGGGTGTATCTACCTTGTCAGCCCCACTGGTCAGACTGGTCCCAAAGCTGTGCATGGCCATGCCTGCACTGACACACCCTATTTCTACAACTGTGTCAGAACTGTCTGGTTTATACTAACAAAAATCTGGGCTGTGGATTTTCAGAAGTAACTCATCAGCTTGAGCCTCTGAGTCTTCATCATGGCAAAAGTGGCGGACACACTCTATTACAGACACTCGCTGCTGTTTGCGTATTTCAGTATTGCAAAGCGGCCTGTTGCCTTCTGTAGTGCAGTATGTGCGCATGGTCTCTGAAGTCGCACTCATTATTCTATTAGACTTTAACTGTGTTCATAGGTTGTTTAGGATTAATGAGGCAAATGTCCTCAATCAAGAAGCAATTTAAGAGTACATTGTTAATTCCATAGAGTTCTGTAAATGAACTAATTCAATACCAGTTGACCTTTTTATTTTGGGGGATGATGTGTGTCTGTATTTTCCCTGAGTGGTGCCCTTAAGCAGTGACAATTTGGAAGGGCATTTCTGGCCCAATGACTGAAATCAATCATGTTACAAGTAAGATGAACACACAAGTCAGGAGCAATACACTTTAAAATGTACTGGCATGCAGCCCAGTGGTATGAGGGTTATGGCAGTGTCTATCTGGGTAAGTAAGAACACAGTTCCTTCAGATGGGCAGAACGAAAGGCAGAGCAACCCAACCGACTCATCGCAAGATGGTGTGTCAGGAATCTTCTGCAACGGTTGTGTCTTGCTTAGTGTTGAGATACACTGTCTTATTGTAGTGGTTGGCAGCATTCGGACCCTGGCCCTTTTCGTTATGCCTTGGGGCATGACAGTGGCAAGTGCATTGGACAGGCACACTGGTCTGAAAATGGAAAAGAACTTACAGAAGCTTATTTTGTCATTGGTATGGCTAGACCAGGGATTGTGATCCCTAATTTACCCTGAATTGCCATTTTGTTATCATCAAAAGACAAAGCAAATATTGTTATAATTTTTGCCAGGATGGTAGCATTTGGTTGTTCTTCAGGTCATTGCGTTAAATATTACGGTAAGGACAGAATACTAGACAGACATCTGGAGACGCACGCTGACTAGAACTTACCAGAAAAAGGAAACAATTGTCTTAAAAAAAAAAAAAAAGAAAAAAAAAAAAGAGAGAGAGAGAAATACTTTATTGATAAACTCTGCACTACAACTACATGCTACCATGAAAAAAAAAGATGAAGCAAGTAATAATGTGAGTTAGTCTAAAATAATACTTAGATTTGGAGAAACCTTCTTGCTATGCTATAACCCTGTGAAGCCAGGACAGACGTAAGGTATTGCCGAGTACTGACATCCCTAGCAGTGCACTCACAGGAAGGTGAGAAGGACAGAAAAGAACAGAACAAGCCCCAGAAAGAACTAATGTTAAGAAGCTTAGGGAAGCAATAGTTTTGTCTAATCTGAAACGGCTCTTTTATTCTCTGTGTTTATCATTGTAATTAAGATGGGATCTGCTGAAATAATGGCAATGGATAACCAGCATTTGTGTTAGCTTCCAAGAATACAAGGCAGATTATTGCTTTGTTCAATTTAGTTTTTCTTACAATAGTGGTGAGGTTGTGAATTAACAAACACAATCAGGGCTTCTCCTTTCTTCGTTCTTTTTTTAATATGATAAACCTTTGCAAATATTCATGATTCTCTTAGCAGAAGGTTGCTAATTTTACTCTAAATTAATGTATTCCTGTTGTGATGTAGATTGTGTTTTATAATGCAATTTAGCTAGCTTTCTCCTTCCCTCCTTTATGCACTGATTTCAGCAGCCTTTGTGGATAATGTCGTTCAGGGAAGTAACAAAAAGTAAGATCTTGCAATTGAAGATATGCACTTCTCCCTTCTGGCAAACATTTATCGTTACGTCTTCACCTCTCATTTAGCAACCAGAAAGCCAAAAGTTAAATATGGGGTTTCCGTTCTGTAGACCTAACACCTTTTCAGGTTTTGTACCGATGCAAAGCAGCTGCAAACACTGGCTGGCTGGTGTTTCAGACACAGAGAAAAACCAGGACAGTCCATCTACTAGTACGGATTTTAAAATCTGACTCACATGAACTGAAATTTACAGTGGCAAAAAGTGCCAAAACAGTTTCTGTTTTCTAGCTCCAGAAAATATACATTATACCAACCAACCAGCTTCTCCACAGAAGTCTTAAGGAGCGGTGACCCTCAGAGCACCACGTGACTCCACTCAAAATGAACGGTTCCGTCCCAATTTTGGGATGCTTTATACTAATACGTTTTCACCTCACGTTCCTAATTCATGCAGCACACGACTGTGCTTCGTTATTGTCAGTCACCTTGCAAGTGGTAACTTGTGAGGCCATTGCAACTCCATGGCTTGAAACACTCCTTCCTGAAAGCAAGATTAGGTGGTGTCTTCTGGCCCCGAGAGCGTATTAGTAAGAGGGAGTAAAGGAAGGAGAAAAGGTAAGGGGGAACTCTTAAGAAATTCAACGTGTAATCACACATCCCTTTTGTAATGTGAAAGCTGCTCTGGAAATGCTAGTTTTATATAAACTCAGTTGTAAAATAAAAAAGTAAAAACAATGCGTATCTTACTAACTCATGATGAATCTTGGAACACGGGAGTAGAACCACTACACAATAAGCAAGCTTACTTAAGTGAAGTGTTTTAGTTGCCAAGCCAATTGCTCTAATCAATAATACTACAGGTCATACCTGGATCAAAGCCGTAGTTCCCACAGTGCTGTGAGAGAGGTACGGTCAGCTTGGCTGGGTGCAGTGCTGAACGGGGGAGAGCAGGGAGAGCCACAGAGCCGCAGGGAATGTCTGAGGGTGGAGAGGTGTCGAGGGTAGGGGAAGGGAGCAGAGAAAGAGGAGGGGCTTCCTTACGGTTAAAGGACAGGATGGAACTAGGGAAATAGAAAGCAAAAAGCTTAAAAAAGTTACAAAATAAAGCAGTGCCCTGCCTTGTGGAGGAGATGTGAACCTAAAGACAAAACGCAGGGTTGGAACTTGCCTTTATATATTACCCAGTCTTGTCAGTTATCTCTGTCTTCCCTGCGAAATACCCTTAAATACCTGAGGTACACTGTTGATGTCCTTCCTGATAACAAAAATGGTAATATCTAAACACTAATCAGTAAATTCACAGCACCGTTTCATGCGATTGCCTAATAAAGAGGAAAAAACAACCTCCTGCTTCAAGACATACCATCTCCTGGATGAGTCGAGAAAGGCGTGAGATTGCATTTTTTTAAAATGACAAGCACTTTCCCAGGAATTTTACCCATAAATTAAATGTTAAATCAGACGTAAAATCCCATCACAAATGGAAGTTAATGCACCAAAATCGTTGCGGTAGGCAATGCAAACACTCTGGGCATCTATCTGCTGCTAACGACCCCTAAGATCACAACTGAAGCAACTCTAGATAATATACAGTAGGTCTTTCTCGAATTTTCCTTCTTTCCCTGGCCTCCAAGAGGGGCACCCTACCAGTTCCTGCTGCAGGTGCAAGCAGGGAAAATTCTAGAGCTGAGACATGGCTACTGTGACAATCTAACATCTCAGATTAAATTGAACAGAATTTCACAGGGAAGGGAAGAGAACCCTGTGTAAAATGTCAAACAGGAAAAGAGATTTTCGGGAAGCTCAAAGTACAGCAATCATACTACAGAATCATATTGGTTTTCCCAGTAAGTGGTTAAGTGTAGTTGACTTTTACATGTTTACTTGCCTTACAAACATTTTCTAATGTTTAAGCTGAAAACCTTATACAGTTTGTATTTAGTCTGTGGAACTCAGTAGATGAAAAAACATTTTTAAACCGAGAGGAGATTTTAAAGCTATTAACCGTATTTTTCTTCCTTTTTACAAGAAAAATACATTTAATGCCATGCTTCAGAGCCTAAGCCATTGTGGGCTGGAATGGGAGGAATTGTTGGCCTATCCCATTACGCACATTTACACAGCTGGACAAATCTGTAAGAGCCATGTGAAGGAAATTCAGAGGAACTGGGACTCAAAATATGTTATTTCTAATCCCAGTTCAGCTACAGAACATGTGACTGACTTCAGCAACTTTTTGTAACAGAGGGAACATTTTCCTACATCGCAAAAGTTTAACAAGCCAAGACAGTTATTTTACCTTATGTCATATATGTATAAAAGAATAACTATACATCTCTCCTTTAATGCAAAGCTTTAATTAGGTTAAATGCATTTATTACTTCTGAAATTTCCTGCTCATCCATCAAGGTAAGAAATACTAGAGAAAAGCTTAAACAAATAGCTTTTATTCACTTGCTTGTTCTTACGTTCTCTGGGAAGCCTTCTTTAGACTTAGCTCCAGAACAGCCTCTTGCAACAAGCAGTCACATCAGATTACTACTCCTTGAAGACTTATGCAATGAAACGGACACATCTCCTTCTGCTTTCATTCTATGTTCTTGCTTTAATTACACATATTGTCTGTTATGAAACCTTGTCATGTTGTCACAAGTGGCCTCTGTGCTGAACTTTGCCTTGTCGAGATAGCTTTATCATTCATAAATATTTCAATGAGAACCAAAGACTACTTATAAAAGATTGATTTCTTACAGTTCACTGACCCTTCCTTCGAGGCCTTTTATTAAAATTAGAGTAAACCCATCCTAGAAATCTGAGCATTAATTGTTAATATTACAGGCTACTGAAACATAGAGTCCTCAAGGAGAAGAGATACACTGCTGGCTTGCAGTGATACATCGCTGTAGAAATTAAAGGCAATCAACAGAGTTTAAATATATTAATTTTCCCATTCAGAACCAAACTGGGGTCTTTAATGGACTTTAAATTAAATCAGGCAGGTTGAGTGCTTTGGAGGCCTCTTGTCAAAATTTGGAAGATTGAACAGCAGCCAGTTAGGTGTTTGGGCACCCCGGAGATTTGGCTGAGTCATCAGCTGCTGCCTGCTGTGCTGTCCAGACACCTCAGTTAACCACACCGCCAGGAAAATGCATCGCTGCCTCCCAATCAGCCAGAGGCACAAGATTAGAAACTGGACACAGTGCAGGTAGATCCTCTTTAAAATCTGACTTTAACAGCAGTTTCTGTTCTTATCTGGTGCCTCATCTATTTCAGCATTTTAAGCAGCTGAATCTTGACTGAGGGAGCATGGGCGAAATTATTTCCAGAGGAAAATTTACTGCAGAGGGAAAATATAAAAAAAAAGAAAAGGAAGGAAGAAGAAAGGCCAACAGGAGGCTCTCCAGTCTGTAAGCGTCTGAGACCCAGGGTTCTGTCCTCCAAATTGCACTATGCGTACAGGTGATGCTACATAAACAACAAATCATTTAGCTGATCAAAAGCAGTACGATAGCAAAGGTCTGCCTCTTTTCTTCACATTAAAAACATCTCGATAACATCTTGCCTGTCTTTCTCCAGGACATCTTCCTTTTCCAAGAAAAACCTCTGCTATCACCCTAAGACTATGCACATACTTCAAGGAAAAGCCTCAGCAACATTTTTACTTAAATGTCTTCTTTTGAGTATATTTCTGATCTATTGAGACATGTTCATGATCATCAACTGATTCCTCTTTTTATTTCATATCAGTAAACACAACTAGGAGCTTCACTAGGACATTTAGTGTTTTATTTATAATTTGTGTGCCGCATCCAAGGAGGATACATAAACTACAAATTAATCTGCTATTACTCTGTTCTGAGACATCATATTTCATCATTGTAGGGGCAATTGCTAATTTACATAAAAATGCTATCAAGTCCCTAAATCCAAATGATCAATTACTTGTGATCCTTCGTTGTTAAGTGGGGTTCGACAAAAACAGGGACGTCATTACCAGCTTAAATGTCTTTTATTTACTTAAAGTCATACGTTAATGCAATTCCATCAAGAATACAGACCTATCCTTGTCCTCGGTCTTATCTGCTGTAGATATGCCAGATGGCTTGACAGCCATTTGGGAAGCTTTGTATGCCAGTGTGCTCACCTGCAGGAACTACAGACAGCAGGGGTGAGAATTTTCTGCCCACTTTCACCTTTAAAAAGAGCTGAGCGTCAACCACCCAATTCAAGACAGGATGCCGAAGAACTAGGGGAAAGAGCTTCCAGGTGCTTGGCACCCGGACCACAGATGCTTCCTTGTCAGCAAGTAGAAAAATTCATAAATCAAATGGAGAACAGTGGGCAAGTAATTTTGCTTCTGCTCTAATTGTAATCTACCCTATGGCAGAAAAATCAAAATCTCTCCACACTATATTTAGAGTTGCTATCTCTCCCCAGTCCGCCTTCCACTTTTTTCTTTTTTTTTTTTTTTTTTTTCCTTTTAAAGAGCAGTTGTTTCTCATTTAAGATTGCATAACTGGTCCTTTCAAAGAACAATGCTTACATTATTCTAGGCCCCAAAAGGTCACAGTGAGATGGCTTCTGTATATAGTAACATACCATTCTTTTCCAAAGAGCTTGAAAGCGAAGGCCCGATTCTGCAACAAGCTCCACACAAACAGCACTGCCTCCCCGTGTGTGAGTGGGAAGGATGCTCAGTCTCAACGCAAATTGCCACCCTCCACATTTAATCTCAGGGTCCAAAACAACGCTGAACCCAGGGAGGAGAGAAAACAAGCTTTCTTGTGCCCATTTAAATGGAGTGAGACATGGAGCAGAGATATAATGTGAACTTGCTAAGACCACATAAAAAATTCATAACAGAAGACCAAAACGATGGTCTCCTAAGTCCTAGCTCTTGTTTCCCTCTTCTTACCTGCTTCTCTCTGAGGTATGGGACATAGTGAGAGCAACATTCATTGGAAGAGCTTTCCACACCAAGGACATGCAAAACGTCACTTATGAGGGACAGGAGAAAGGGTCTATATTTCATTGGCCACTTTTAGCAACTCCTGAGCTCTCTGCAGCTCTTGGGAGCGCAGATGACCTTGACCTCAAGTCAATACTATCTTCTGCTCATACTCAGATTTTCCCTGCAGACAAAACACCATTAACTTTCAAAGCCTAACGTGTGTCGTATTCCTACAGGTACAATTCCAATGTTTCATTCAACATGGTTAAAAAAAAAAAGAAAAACAAACACAAAAATCCCCACACCAAACATTCTCAGCAATTAACCAAGGATGTTGATGAAACATAGAGCTTATAATAGGCCAAATTTACTTGCAATACTCACATTTAACTTTGTGCAAGAAATAAAACTATATTCAACATATTGATTAGTACGTACTAATTTCATCAATAAAAACCTTCAAGTCTGGGGAGAGGGTTAAGCTACGTATTGTACTGAACCTGTCAGCTTTGACTTTCTGAAATCTAGATGAATGCGAACAGATTAATTTTTTTTTCCTTTCTGTTTTAAATCTTACGTTGAAACTTTTCAACCTGGACCAGAAGTTTCCTTTCAGGTGGATAAACAAAGAGGGGCAGTTTCCACCTCTCAATTACTCATGCATAATATTTCATTTCCAGAGGAACTGTGAAGCCCTGAGCTTTTATGATGAGAAACAAATTGACACTTGAAAGTCCTGATTATGGTGAAGTTTTGATTTCACTGAGAGAATATAAATAAATTGCACAGCCCAGCATTATTTCATATGTAGCTCATCTCAGGGGAAAAAGTTGCACCATGAAGATAAATCTGAGTTGCACTCCAAGTCTTCAGTCTTCCTGTAGAAGCAGCTGGTCCTCTGACTACTGAACCTGAACACTGAGCACCACAGCAAGAAATTTAGGACAAGTATTTAAAAAAAAAAAAAAGAGTCCTACAATATGTTAGCATTGTTAATTGCACTAGGGCCTTTTCTCACCGTTTTCTTCTTAGATTAAGACAGACATAAAGTACCCTTTGTCTGTTTGGTGCACTATCCACGGAACACATTAATTAAATTACTATGGGGCTTCTTGTGAATTCTGGGCACAGTTTATTAGCACAGGGCTGCACATAGTTCACTGTCTGCTGACATATTAAGTACACTTCCTATCTCTAAACTTCTATTACACCCTATCATAAGCACATCACAAATATTAGTTAACTGAACTTTGCTAACCTGGGAAGTAGGGCTACCAGATGAATGGTCCAACAGTAAAAGTGCTAATTTGAGACCTGGGTAATCCATTTTCATGTCCTTGCTCTCTCTTGTATTATGGCTGTTTTATTAACTCCTAAGCAAGTTACACGGCCTTTCATTAGCTCTGCAAAACAGGAGCATCACAGGTAAGCTTCCGAGGTAAATACTTTAAATGATACAAGGCATTCAGAGTGGGTCATATCAAGGGTCATTTAAATACTTCAGACAACTAGTTACTACATATGCCTTTACAGACAGTGACCTCAAAAAGGAAGATATGAAAATTATTTCCCGAAGTTGACACAGGAAGTACCTGTTATAACTAGCAACAGAACTGCCTTCTCCTGAGTCCCATCGCTTTGCAAAACCAAATAAAAAAGCACACAATTCGGGGGGGGAAGTACGTATGCTTCTCTAGGAAACAAA
>WEKW01021587.1:101197-137141 GCA_013389905.1 Sula dactylatra | reverse complement strand
TTATACCAATAATAAGGAATGAAGGGATGCAGGACACTCATAATGGCAGCAGCTGTAAGGCTTGGTTTGGAACCAAACCCACATATCCATGTGATTTAAGAGTGATCCTTGCCATTCAACACTATGCCTACGGATTTAACAAGAGACATACAAGCAGTGCACTGAGAAGCCCAAACACAATCATTTCTGCTATTCACAGTTTATCTTTTCAGATTTCCTCTCTTCGTGTTCCTCTGGTTCTTCTCCCAAGGGAGATTCAATGTTGAAAACAGCAGGCTGACCTTTAACACTGCTCTAACACTTCACCTTCTTCCAGTCCTTTACAAAACAGCTAATTAAACCTATTGTTTCCCCCCAGTGCAATATAGAAAGCACTATTCCTAGCACTGGAGATCCAATTCTTCTCCTAATTGCATCCTGTACTGTACATTCTAACAGGTCAGACTACCTAAATCAGCACTGCTTCACTGAAGCGAAAGGAGTTTTGCCAATTTACACCAGTTGAGGTCATGGCTATATTGGGTCAAAGGTATTCCTTGGAGGTATGTACAAAATTATTAGGACCATTACTCTATGAAGTGTTGAACACCTTTCATATTTTATGAGGAAACTTGGAGAAGCAAGTATAGAGATACTGACAATCCAGCTAATGGCACTAAAAAAAGGGCCATATAGGAAGCTGGAGATCACAGCCCATGTTAGGATTTTCCCTCTTCCATCCCATTTCAGTGCTGTTTTTTAAAAATACAAAGGCTGTGCAAACTTGAAGCTTAATACTTGATGTAAAGGTAGAAGCTCATCTCCATCATCACTGCCTTTATAGTATCAGTGTTTGAATATAAACCTCTGTGTGAACCTAACACTTGACCCCACACTTTTATTTAGCAGAGAATTATATGCACGGCATTGTCTGCAGGTTTAAACAGGTTCGGTAAAGGGATTTTAAGCAACGTCAGTAAATAGCTATGCAGAAATTGTCTCAAACTCAGGTGAAACAAAAGCATGTGTTTGCTCTGAACCTGTAACAAATGCTAATAACCGGGGGAGATTTTGCCCTGTATGAGTTGACCTTATTACATACGAACAGTTCATCTATAATGCATTTAACTCAAGTTCTGCCTGTTCTAATGAATTAACTGCACTCTAGTGGACTGCCACTGAGAACTTATTTGGGAAAATAGCTCCAATAAAAATCACATCAATAGTAACACCTCCAAACCATTTAACAGTCGGGAAATGCTTAAACAATTATTTTCTTTCCCTTCTCTTGTCAGAAAGTCTTCAGATTATATAAAAATTCCTTGATAATCTTTTGTAAATGGAGTGGAAGAAATGCTTTTTTAATAAAAAAATATCAATAAATAGATAAGAAAAAATAGGCCCACAATGGGATGCGATTTCTTCTTCAGGCTTAGAACATGATGTCCTTACACCACTTAATTACTCCACCAGAGTAAATTCTCTCTTAATGGCTGCTGACAACAGGTGACATTTGCATTGCAACGTCTCTTCAAAACTTGTGAGAGGTACTCAGATTTCTTAAAGGTGATGCTAAGCTGGCATTTAGATGACACTATCTAAAAGGATGCCACTGTCTAATTGTTTTCGTGAGATCACCCAGTGAGATTCTAATGTATTATTTATATTACTGGATGGGCAAACCGTTCTGCTAAGTGCTATATGAATATATAACTGTGACATTCCCTGTCCTAGGTAAACTGTAAAGACCTCAAGTGGAGAACGCATTTAAAACATATGCCGAATGTTAAAAGCATATTTTGAAACTCATTGAAGTCAGTCTTCCTTTTGTAAAGCACATTAAACATTCATCACACAGGTTGCACGGTATTCGAGAGAACTACAAGCTCCTACATATTTTGCTGGCTACTAACTGCTGTAATCTACTTATGTGTTGCCCAGGATACAATAGCTGTTCTAGTATATATATCTGCCCATAAAAGGGGTGTGTGTGGGGGTCTTAGCCCACTAGACTAAGTACTGCTAAAGGAATCGCTTTAATTATTCAAACAATGGGCTAACATTCATACTCTCTCAAAAAGACAATGGCCAGTTTTTTCCTCTGAGGTTGCCTCTTCTGAAAGAGATGGCATCTCAGCAGACACTACCAAAAAGCTACGCCTGGGAAAAAATTTTAACACTTAATTTCTCATTCATATGCTGTTACATTTCAGAAAGCGTATGCGGCTCCTATTCCCTTGGAAAGAGAGGAACTGTGCTAATGTGAAAGGGAGAGAAGAATCAGACCAAAGAAGTCGAGGAAATTCAACAACGTTTACCCAAATATAAAGTTAAAGGAAACAGTTTGATGATTATGCAACAAGTGTTGAAATGACAACAATTTTCTTGGTTTCCTTGCGCCACCTGAATATACCATTATTTTAAATATTACTTATTCTTCTACAAATGGTTTTCCTTCTTCCTTCTGACTTGATTTTCACTGCACAGCAGAAGATGTGAGAATGCCCCAGTTTCATCTTTCACAAGTAATCAGTTAGCATGGGTATTTTTTTCCACAAGAACAGTTTCNTGACGCGTAGTAAACAATGAATCAAAAGACATGGACGAGGCTTCATCTTGAGTCACTAAACACTTCAGAATGTTCTCTTTTGTGCTCACATCTTTAATCACCTTTAAAAAAGTTCACAATTTAGTCTAATTCTTTTATCATTTTCATAAAGTTAGCATTTTTTTGGTTTAAAAATGAATTGCTAGAACACCACTGAAAAATGAAATAATTTAGCTCTTAGAAATGACCAGAATTCAGCCAAATGTTTTTTATACTTGGTTTTAACAGTTAAGAATTTACTGCACAAACGATACATTTTAGTTGTAACCCAGTAAGCCTCTTTCAGCCTGCAAATAAAGATCGCACTAGTAAGAAATCGGAAAACTCCATCCTACTCTTTGCTTTCATAGCAAGGGTACTCTGAAGCGTTGCGCTGTAATGAGGAACCAGCAGCACAACAATCATGGCTAGACAAACACGACATCCTTTGCGTCATATGCTATATAGTTCACACACCGCCTCATACGTTAGAAACTGTTTTTATGAAGTGAGTGAATGCTGAGCAATGATGAAGAGGGTCAGAGATCTTTCTCTACACACTCTTCATATGAGCAAGGAAGGATGCAAAACCGCCAGCTTTAGCCAGGCTTCTAGAAGGATGCTGCGCCCATCTCGCTGCCCTCTTTACAAAAGGCGTCCCCGCTGCCCCATTCTGCGCGTTAGCTGTATGCTGCTCTGCACGTGCCTCCACGGCGTTCACCAGTTCTAGTTCTTTACAACTGCAAAGCGGTATCGTGCTTAGTAGCATCGGTCTCTCTGTTTGGAATTTTAAGATAAACTGTGCCTTCCTGCCTCTGGCAATGTGTGGTCTAATTGGATGTTATACAAGGAAAAAGCATTTCAGAGGTGCTATGAAATTATAAAAAACAACCCAGTAACTGTGCGTTTAGGCAGGCAGAGACCCAAAAGCTTCACTGACTTGCATTTTATACTCTGAGACGGATGAATTGCACAAGACTGTCAATTCCTGAAGTGCTATGAAGCTTGCAGAATTGGGCTGAGACCTCCTCCCACTGTCCATCTGCTACTTCATTTGCTTCCTGTGCAGCGCAGAAATCAGGAGGGGTTCTGCGTGAGCTCACTGAGGAGTAGCTGTTTAAGGCATCAGACAACAAAACTATGTATTGGCAAGGCTCCTACCAGGCACAAGACCCACCCACCACCATGGGCTATACAGTAATCAAACTACTGCCTGTATGGACAACAACATCAGTAGCCAGCTGTTCAGGATTTCTTGCCCAAATTTTGGGAATATGTGGATTCTCACCAGCACTCGTATAATACCTGCACAAAAGACCATTTTCCTCAAAGTGCTAGCACAAGAGAAACAACAAACCTGATGATCATGGCTCCTTACCACAACTTACTGACTCTGGTTCCATTTCCTCCGGATTAATGCAGTGAAAGAGCAAACAATAAAGCAAGGATCATCATTAGTTACCAAAAAGAACTAAATGCAATGCATAAACCAGCAAGGATGGGGGTGGAAGAGCAATTGGTGAATAAACCTGGCAAGAACAGACGTGCATTTCATAGTTATTCCTCATCTCTCTCGCACACACCCACCCCAAAGCTGGGTAATCACAGAAACAGATGTAGAGTTCTAGAAAGCCAATGAATCAATACACAGTTAAATTACACAACCCATAAAAATCAATGGAACCACAAGATGTATCACTCGGATATAAAAATCCTGCAAACAATAAATAAAGCAAAGCCATATTTAGGGACTGTCTTGCTATCTCTGTCTAAAGTAGAGCTTGGGCACATCGTCAGCACCTTAGCAAATTACTATCAAAAAATAAAAGCCTACAAACAATGTAGCTGCCCAGATCTCACATGTTCCCATTTTCCCCTTAAATGCCAACTACCCCCAAATTTACAGCCGTTTCCTTTATATACCTTAGAGTTTCTGAATGTAGCACACACACCTTATTCCTTTTCCGCAGAAAGGCCACTGTAGCATAACCACCATTTCCATTAGGATCAGTATTTGAGACGACTGGGTATGCCTGGCAATCAAATCAGACCATACTCAAAAGATGCAGACTCCTTCAACTGTAACATCTCAAATATTTCAGAATTATTATTTTAAATTCCACTTTTTCTTTGTTCCTTTTGTGGTTTAGCCCCAGTCAGTCACCAAGCACCACACAGCTGCTCACCCACCCTCCCCACACCCAGTGTGATGGGGGAGAGAACCTGAAGAGCAAAAGTAAGAAAACTCGTGGGCTGAAATAAGAACAGTTTAATAAATTAAATAATAATAATAATAATGATGACGATGATGATGAAGAAAAGAAAAACAATGAGAGAGAGAAAGAAACAAAACCTAGGAAAAACAAGTGATGCAACTGCTCACCACCCGCCAACCGATGCCCAGCCTGGCCCCGAGCAGCGATCGCTGCCCCCCACCAACTCCCCCCCAGCTCTATGTGCTGAGCACGACGATGCCATACGGTGTGGGACATCCCTGGGGTCACTTGGGGTCACTGTCCCGGCCGTGTCCCCTCCCGGCTCCTTGTGCCCCTGGCAGAGCACCGGGAGCTGAAAAGTCCTTGACTAGTGTAAGCGCTACTTAGCAACAACTAAACCATCAGTGTGTTATTAACATTACTGTCATACTAAACACAAAACACAGCACTGTACCAGCTACTAGGAAGAAAATTAACTCTTTCCCGGCTGAAACCATGACAGTTCCCTTTTCTTTTTCAAGACAAATGGAGAGAAAAGAGAACTGCACTCAAATTAATGTATATTTATGGAATGCATTGATTACACTGTTTGCTCATACTGTTTCTGGAAATCAAAATCGGACCCTATGTCCTTAAGGGGCTCGACTTCCCCTTCCCTGATTCATCCGTAACACTTCACCATGTCTCTAAGCAACTCTGTGCTCACGCTGATTGCAGTGGGACAACTTATTTCCACACACGTTCATTCTTGCCTGCCACTCAGTGCCACTACAGAAGCCATGAGTTTGCTACGTGACATTTGAAAAGATTTTATGATACTCCTCTTCTTCGAGTAGTAGTAAAAATTCAATAAGGGCAATGAGGTGCACACGCATGTCACGTTGTCTGGATGAGGAGGTGCATTCATCGTGTGGAAACAGGGAGCACTGGCGTATGCACAGAAATGGACTGGGACTATTATTAAAGGTTAGTGGGGTGGTTTTACTCTCTCTGCTCTCTCTGCTCTCTCTTCTCTCAAAAGCCAGCATAGCTGACAATGCTTCAGCCTATGCACTGAAGATCCTGTGTTGTCTCTTCTTCACGTGACACCTGGACATAAAGTGCCTGGCACTAAGCATTCAGCCACTTTTCCTCGTGCATTGTCATCACAGCAAAAATGAGGCCTGGAAAAACATATTAACAAAATTTTAGAGAAGTGAGCAGTATTTTAGTAAATGCCATCCAGAATCTGAAGGCTGGTCAGTGATACCAATCTGTTCTGTGCCTGCCACAGTAATGGCTGGTTCCTTAGCACAACTGCTTCAACAGCATTGCTGGTCCAGCTCCCTGAATTCACAATTAAATGGCTAATGCCTTTCTTGTCACCAACATTCACAAGGCATAACAGCAGACAAAAGAAAGAAGCTCAAAACTATGATCTAGCCACCTTCCCGTTCTCAAACTGACCATAGCTGTCCATTCCACAGGGAGCAGGAAACTGGAGGTTCAGGTTTCCTGGATGCTTCTTCCCAGCTCAGCTGTAAGTTTTCAGATTAAAGCACTGTTGGATATCTTTTTCCTGTATCGGTACAAAAGATGCTAATTCTGCAACACATTCAGAGACCTCTAGAATGCCAACTGTGTTGCCAGAAGAAGAAAGGCATGGTAGTTTCAGACAATTCTGTTTCAGCCCCCAGTCAGTGCTGCGTAGTGTGACAAACGCTCTTCTAGCACATGGCAGCGGCTGTGCAGCCCCATCCTGTAACGAGAAGGTAGCAGAGGAGGATCCCAATTTTCTTTGGCTCCTACGACCCAGAGCAATAAACATTCTATACAATACAAAAGCAAAGAGCTAAAGATTAGTTATACTGAATGGCTCCGATGCCTACATTCAGCTCCTGGCAATCTTTCCACTCCTTCCACAAAGGCTCCGTTGTGTGGACCGCGTATGCACATATACATGCCCTCCATGAACACAACAGAATTTCTGGATCCTTTTCTCATTATCATTTCATAAGTTGCAGGATTTAAGGCTTGTTTGTATTATAGCTGCTGATGTTAAAGTAACACTTACCCTGAAGCTTTCATAAAATTTTCAGAACTGCTATTATTTTTAACCTACTGCCAGAGGCAAATCTTCCAGCACAACGGAGCTATAAAAGGTCATCTATTTCCTCCTGGTAAGCAAACTCAATTTCCTTATCAGGGCAATAAATATTGCCACCAATATTGTAAATGCAAAGCAGTTCCCACTTCCATTGCTACAGCTGTATAACATTGTTTCAATGATGATTTAGTCAACACTGCATTTACCCCTACCAATCTCAATTTTTAAGGAAAAAGAGATTACAGTAAAATTAACCAGCTTCCCATTCAACAGTGGGGATGTTTGCTACATACATTCTAGATTAGCGCCTCCTGTTCTTGTTACGAGCTACACCCAAATCCTCAGAATTTGTCATTTAATTCAAACTGGTCTACAGAAATAGTAGGTTCTTTTGAAAGCTATAACATAAGATCATTAAAACATACAGATGACTTAATCTGTTGGGGGAAAAAATATGTATACAAAGCAGGGGGAGGGGAGAGGAGATCTCAAACACAGGAAAATGACAGTATTTTCTGCCTTAACCTCTTCAGCTATAGTTGCTAAGTAACCATGACACACCACTGTGTATTCTCCGCAGCGTCTGCTCTACAGCCTGACAGTTTCATTAATTCTTCTGAGTACCAAACCTGCACGGTGAATATTTTAAATACTTAAGCGTTTACTGGGGAGGGGGAAGAAAAAAAAAAAAAGATCAACTATGATTTGTAAATTTAATTTTATTACTGGGCTGCCATATTTAGATGGGATACTAAGATCTTCCAACAGAGGAAGGTGGTATATGTAGTGGTGTTTTCCTCTAACATTTCTGCCTCACATACCAGTAAATACATTTCGCCATCCTCAGAAGCAGGCATGTTTAATTACAGATCCTGTGTATCAATGTTTGTAAACAAAGAGTAAAATAAAACCCCTGCATTGTCATTGCGTTGTCCTCTAAGTTTCTACATTTCGCACATGAGGAAGTTTGAAAAATCAATAAATATTACTGCGTCAGTGTACACATAAAGCAAAACTCTCTGGATCTTACCTGTTTATACCAATTCTAGCTTCAAGATTTCCACACTTCATATTACTGCTGATGAGAAGATTAATTAATACAGATTTTAAAAATCATTTTACCTCTAAAAGTTTCAAGCATTTATGAAATTACGCCTGCCTTCCCCACTCGTCTCCATTTGTTCAGACTGTTTTGGGAAACATAGAGGGAGAAAAAGTGCAGTACTTGCTTGAAGAAGCTTTTTAATTGCAAGCCTAACACCGTGCGAGCCATCACTACATCAGGTACTTGAAAGACAGCCAGTGCTGGGGTGAGGTATCACAGAAAGGCATGGCCGCATGCAGAATGGCGTGGGAAGAAGAAACCTCTGCCCATCTAAAAATGCAGGGGGGATTTGCAAAGCCAGAAACTAATTGTTTTCAAATTGGAGTTCAAGCAGGGCACTGGGACCGAAGCAGGTGTCTTTGCTTGATCTTCAGCAAAGGAGACTCCCCGGCTGTTCTCTTTGCATGACTAACAGCACACACAACCGCCACAGGGTGTAAGGGGTTTGCTCGTCTCCTCTGTTGCCAGTGGTTCTATCCAACTTTAGGTAGACAGAGCAGTAAGAAAGTATTCAGTTACGTGTTACTCCACTATCTAAAGAAATTATGAACGGAAAGAAAAGACGTTCATAAAACAAACCTTTTGCTAACTAACGCAGCCAATACTAAAGAACTATCTGAGAACTCCCACCTCATGTTTTCCAAGGAAACCATGGTGTTTCTCTTGAGCCACTGACCTTCTGAATAGTAATAAAAACCGAATTCTCTTTGTGTTTCCATTGTAACGTAATTGTGTCATGCTTGCTAAGTACAATTTTACTTGATTGACTAATTAGGCACTGCAGATTACCAGTCTTTGAGCAAACCATCTGTCTGGTCACATAAAATATTTCCTCTTTTAAATCTAAGGAACTTCATAGAGACTAGAGCGTATCCTCTACCAGTAGGAAATACTTTCCTAATATAGGACTTCAAATGTACCATGGGATTTACTCAAAACAGGCAGAGATTTTTATGCATTCTTACTAGGAATGTTCTCTGGCAGCAAGATAATTTTCCTGTTAGAATGCTTCCTGGAAATGCTTTGTCCTTTCTTTTGCTCCAGCAATTATCCTACTCCATTGCCTCAGACATTTCCTATAAATATTGACAAAATTAAAAACACTGGATTAAAATGTGATCAAAATTATATTTTTGGACTACTCATATTATACTTTGTCCCTCTATCAGAACAACTTAATAATATCTGCTGAGAGGAGGAAAGCCTAATGCGTATGTAATTATAGCTAGAAATCTACCCTTTGATATTACAGAAGGCCCAGAAGCAGAACCACTATCTCTATCAGAGACTGTTCATTAACAGAACAATAGAAATAGAGCTAATGTTATGTGTCTTAGCTACAAGCTAATACATCTGACATCAAGTAGCATTTCCTGATTATACCAGATCTCTATCCTGAAAGAAATCTCTACCAAATAACCAGGGCCCTCCTGCAGCTAGGCTTTTATGGAGTCTGCAGATTTTTCCCCTCAAGTGCCCGCACATGGTTACGTGCTCCTCGCCCAGGACTGCACTCTATCAGCTGCACTCACTTCGCCGCTCAGAGCTGGCAGCTCTTGGGTACAGTCATGCCTTCTCCTTCATGGGCTTCCACAGGGAGGTAAATGAAAATGAAATTAAACCCTTAGGAAGACCTTGGAATTCCAATTTAAATAAAATATTCTCTACTGCCTTACACCCATATGTACTCCTCACCTATACAAGTGAATGAGGAGCTTCTTTATATGCAATTATAAAAACTATAATGTATAGGAACCCTTGGAAGCAGGCAACTTAAATGTAGCTGGGTTTATGCCCTACTGGCAAACTTCTCATTGTGCTAGAGGACAGGCTCCACTGTGTCACATCTCCATAGTTCTGTGCTGAGGCTTGTATTGGTTTCCACTCCCTACCACGTACGTTTACAGAGAATTTTTGTTTTGCTGGGCAAGAACTGAGCTTTTAGTCATGTTACATTCATTGTTACACTGTAGGAGAGTCCTAGTGCCTTGAGTATTCCTTTGTTTTGTTTGTGCTCATTTAATCCTATTCTCAAAAAGATTCCTTCTGACCCAGCAGCTAATCAATATAACACAACCCATGCTACCCAGAACCGTTCTTCAAGCCATTTTTGCTTAGTCCTTCATTTTTCCCTTGTGACTGCTTGGTGGGGGGGTTTTTTTTTTTCCTCTCTTTGTCTCCCCCTGCAGCTCTTTTTTATTACTGTTTATTACAAAGGTGTATTCCTTTGGTTTAGATCATTGATTTTCTGAGCATAACTCAGTCCTGCATCGCTGGGATGTGTACTAACCGTAACTGCTCACTCTGATTGATTTCTCAGGACAAAACACACCAAGCAATGAAACTCTACTGAGGAATGGCTGAGTTTTGCCACACAAGAGAACATTACAAAGTAACTTAAGACTATACACAGAGAGAAACAGCAGCTTAGTATCAGCAGGTTACTGTTTGTAGTAAGAGAAATAAACTAAAGCTGAGAACTTTTTAGGGACACTTTAATTCGAAGTATTATCACTACAATGTTTTTAAATCATATTTGCCCCAAAAATGGAAGAACGATACCTACTTTGGTCAAGTTTATTTTCTTCCATCTGATCACTGGGGTGTAAGATTACAATTACTACTTTGGAAGATGCTGCCCAGATGCTATTGATACGATTTACTTCTGCTGGTCACAGACTGCAAGACCTGCAATAGAATCTCAAATGCATTATTTTGGATGTTCTTTAAATCAACCCAGACTGAAGTGCGACTTCCTGCCACAGAACACAGTCCTCCATAGCCAGTTCTCCATAGCAAAATTAGTCATTCTTCGGGGTTTTACTCTAGACAAAGATATCTGATTTGGTTTTTACACATCAAGATATAAACTTTAAAGTGAGTTTTCAGAAGTAGAAGAAACTTTCGTCTTAATCAATAAAGGCAACAATTCAGAAAGTCTATCAACTAAATATGTAATGCTTCTTTTTTACTTGTATGTTCCTGGCATTAAAAATTTTCTTGCCTATTTCTGCTTAGGAGCCTTTATTAAACTGCAGTTTAGGAACCTTTTTATTAACTATGTTATAAACCGAGTTCTAGCTACACCAAAACTTTTTGCTCATCATCTGCTTGGCAAGCATCCTAGAATTACACGTGCATTGCAGTTTTTACTCCTACTACCTCTGCTCTGCATTTTGTAAACCTTCCTCCTGCACTACTTCATGCTTCAGCTTCAAATCCACCTCCAAAAATGAGTGCTTCAAACTCAGTCAGTTCCTTATTATTGAAAAGAATACTTTTCATTTATGTCACTTCTCAGCAGAACACCTCAAGTCACTTTGCAAACACTGAACTACAGAGCAGCTGTTCAAGATCATTGCCAATTTTCTGAAGACTAACAAACCGGGTTTGAAGGGTTGGTATGTCCAGCAAGGGTTAGAATGCAAATTTTACTATGTTTTATTTTATACAATCTTCAGTCACAAATGAAGATTCCATTATGCTTGGTGGCTCACGAGCACAAATTAAAACCAGGTAACTACTGCTTCTCTACCTCTAAAGTTGAATGTCTGAACATTATTCAGGATACAGCTGCAGGAAGGGATAGGAGTATGTGGGCACATGCACTAAGCGTTTAATTCAAATGAAACAGTTTTAGGATTTAGTAATCCTTAACTTCAGCCTCTTCAGTTGAACACACTTTCCTCAATGAACAAGCAAGCAAATCCCTGTAAAGGATTTCATTCAATTCTGAAAATAACCTTCCAGCATACTGCAATTTCAGTCCAGTTATAGTGTCAAGTGTTTAATTTTTGCCCATTAACTTATTGAGCAGAACACTCCATGCTTTTGTGTTCTTACCTGGTTTTGATCAAAGCATGACTTTATGTTTGCTTCCGTAATCGCATTCTAAATTATTAATAACTTATTGGCTTCACTATGGCTTAATACAACAGAGCTGATGACATTTATGAGAAGTGACTTCTTTAAATACATGTAACTTTGAGTTCTTCTTTCCTCTTTAATGGGATCATGATGAAGGCATCTGTTGCACTGGGCAAAGAATTACTTTAGCATGACATGATCAAAAGCTGTGGAAGAACACAAAGCCAGAGTCTAGAAGTCTCCAAGGAAGAATAAAATTAATAGCTTTACAGGCAGTTTGATCTCCTGATTATTGTTAGCAGCCTACTCCAAAGAAAGGGCGATGTTACACATATCATATGATCTTTACTTGTTCTTGTAAAACATATGATAAGAGCAGCTGAGGTGATGTTATCCACCTTTCCTCAATCTTTTCTCTCTGGCACCTATCAACTGCTTACTTAGTACTAGTGCTGCAGCTGAGCTCGTATGGGCAGTTCATTTCTGCAATCTCAATTCCCTCACTGTCAACTTCAGACTGAATATACTTCACAGCCACCTAAAAATCTTCTTTCTAGACTAAAAATTGACCTTCTGGCTTGCCTTATTGTATAATTCGGATGAATAGATGAATACTTGTGTATATTTTACTCTGCTTGCTCCCCCTCAACACATGCTTTGTAGCTCTTTCCGTAATGTGAAGGTGCTCTGCAATTATGCTGGAAGTGAGCAGATCTGAATGATTACATTTCTTTTTCATCGACTTTTTGGCACAGTGGGCCTCCCTGTCATCTCCAGCTGAGGTCTGATCTCCCTCCACAGCTAGGAGGAGGTCATCTATCAGCACTGCAGAAGCTATTGCTTATACCGCAAGCCATTCCAAAGTTTGCCTATGAGACTGGCGTAAATTGGGCATTGCTACAGTACTTGCCACCTCTCTTTCACTGGTTATGAACACTTTTACAAGTGGCATGCTACATGCTTGGAACAATTATATTATGTTACGTCTTTATAATGCTTTTTAGGTAGATGGTAGCTTATACTAATGACAGGCTTGTTTCGATGAGGATCATGGTGTATTCATGATGTGCTAACACAACCAGAAGAGCTTTTGGCGGCTCGGACCGAGGGAAGAGCAAGCACAAGTCACTCCATGAATTGCCATGCAGACATATTCTGTGACCGCACATTGACTCCTTTTATTGTTATTATTATTTATTTAGATCCTCTCCTTGGTCTACAGAGAATGCACAAACTTATAAGGAGGAGTTACACTTCCCTAATGCTAAAGGGAAATGAGATGCACACGGTTTAGGCTAAGCCATGAAGTTTGGAACCCTATTACTATTTATATTTGTGGGTATCTTTGGATATACTCCATCTTCAGATTAGTCCAAAACACTTGAACTGAATTTGGTTGAATATTACATTTTACTACCAGATATTCTCTCTTATTTACATTATTCATTAACCTTGATAAAATTGCTCCAGGCTTGAGCATGAGAACCAAATTCAGCCTAATACTTATACGATTTGTTTTATCTTGAGGGATAGACAAAGAATTTTGGGTTGAAAGACCAGAAACTAATCCAAAAGCAAGAAATGATATTCATACTACATTTTCATTCTTTCCTCAGTGTTTTCTCTTAAGTCAAAGTCTGACATTAAAAAAAAAAAGTTCTTTTAAATGCTCCTGTCCACTTTTTTTTCACCTAGACTTGCAGTTGGTAAGCAAATCTTCTCTTTGGTTCTTAAGTTAATGAGTATGCATCTATCCATAGTGCTTGTTCTGTCCAGAACTACAATAAGAAAGGTTGAAAAAGCAAAACAAAACAACTTGTACTTCCACCTACAGGTTGTGAGTTCTTTACAGATAATAGTAACAGTATTGAAATAACCACACAAAACAGATACAGAAACAATAGAGATCCTTATTTGGGAAGTTCTGTCAGGGTTATGTACCTCATGAAACAAAACCTCACCCCTTCACTCTCCCATCACATTTCCCAAACATCCCAGTCATGCTTCCATGTACTAAGGCAGTAGTGCTTCCTAGCTGCAGCCAAGATTCTC
Source organism: Sula dactylatra (assembly GCA_013389905.1). Taxonomy (NCBI): domain Eukaryota; kingdom Metazoa; phylum Chordata; class Aves; order Suliformes; family Sulidae; genus Sula; species Sula dactylatra. Next base: position 123,249 of record WEKW01021587.1, on the reverse strand, counting down.
TGTTCTGCATTACATGGAGTTCTTTTTCCCCTGTAACAATCTCCCACCTGACAAGCCTCTTAGTTGTCTGCCTTTTAATTATGCTTTCTCATATATGTATTGAAATCCTCACCAGTTTGATTAATCAAGTACATCACCAGCAAACAGAAATTTCACTGTAATTTTCAAATGCATAAGGTAGGGATTATCAAAGTGTAGTTTTATTCCAAGAAATGGACAGGATCAGCGATGAGTGCTATCCACACTGGAGTATCATGGTAACACACTCCTCTGATTAATGAGGTGACAGTTTTATGCTGTGAAGTAGCAAAAGGACTTGACAAGACTCACAGTTTTGCTCATTGACTCTAACAGCTGGAATGATGTTTCCTAACATTCTCTTGAGGCTTGTCAGTAATATATTGTTCTTGTCACAATCTTCTCTGAAGGGATTCTCACACTGGAGCAAGCAGCAGTAAGGTGAACTCCAGCAAGCAACAGAAAGCAGAACTGGAGATATGGTCAACCAACAGAGCGCGTCTTCTCACCAACACCATCAGTTGAGCTATTATTGTTTTAGGTCATAGTGGACATGCTTGTATGTATTTTCTTGATAGAAAGCAGGGTATAAGAAGCAGCTGTACTGTACATTTAAAAATGTAAAAATTTTAAAATGTACAGTACAGGGAAATAAATATTTTTTGTGTGTAAGAGATTGTGTGTCAGAGTATGTTCCTATCATGATTTCTAGAAGGTTTCCACATCTTTACACAATGGATTTCAATCCCAGATCAGCTTAAGACTTCTATATATTTTTTTATAAGTCTAAGCCTAATAAACAACATACTAGAACATATACATTGGATTTACACCTCTGTTCTCAGCACCATTGATTTAAATGCTTTCTAAAACAGATGTTGATTCTCTCCAGTTTTAAACCAAAATGCAAATCAACTTGCAACAAAAACAGGGAGACTCAGTAGAAAGACTGAACACAACCACCAAGACGGCAATGCAAGTGCCCTGTGACAAAGTGCTGTGCATAGCAAGGTATGCAAAAGAATACATGCATGCAAGAGAGACATGCTTGAACCCAAGGAGTTCTATATGGGAGTTGCTGGGGAAAATTATTTGTCCTATGTTGCTCAAAGTTTAGATGATCATAATCACATTAAATCTAGGTATGCTGTAAATGTCAGGGGACCCACTACTTTAAGGAAAGTATCTGCTTCTGTACCTTCTCCCACATATTTTTTGCTTCTGATCTCATGAATTCTCAACATCAAAATTGAGAGGAAAGCAAACACATATTAAAAAAAAAATCTTCTCACAATATACTGATTAACATTCCTTCAAATCAATGGTACTGGAAACAGCTGTGACTTTTTGCTGCTGGTCTGAGCAGGAAATAAGAGCAGCAACTTCTTAGTAGCCAGGTTTCCCCACAAAATATTTCAACAGAAGTGATTCTTCATGACTCTGAACCCTGTCAAATGTCAGGCATTAGTACAAATTGCTACTAAAGCGATACAAAAGAAAAAAAACATTAAAGAGATCACTGTATTAGTATTTTACACTTCCCTTGTAAGGGAACAGGCATAAAGAATTACACGGAAACAGGAAAAAAGGTTCAATCAGTCTTTGAGTGCAGAGAAGCATTTGAAACATCACATTTCCTTTACAGACATGGCAATTACATCTCTGGCTGAAGCCAAATTTAACCCTCAAGTTGCGTGTCTGTGGACAGTTCCACTGAAAGTAAACTATTATAAATGTAAATTTTAAACACTGTGGAACTGGTCCACAGAAAGGAATTCCCGAGCTTGGCAGTGGTTTGTAGTAATTATGTATATCCAGGCACAGTTTTCATTTCAGTGGGGAAGCAATCTGACAGCCATTTCTAAAGGACTCACAACAGACCATATCCTTTCATAAGACTACAAACACCTGTTTACAAGGACTTAAAGATTAATGAATTCAGTTGCCTATTATCCTCTTCTTGTGGCACTAGGGGGCAAAAAAATCCAGACTTATGTTGTACCTATTTTCTGAGGGGAATTTTGGCAGGTAAAACCTGAGGGTTCCTTACAGCTCCCAAACAACCACAATGTATGCCAGAATATACACGCAAACCAGCATGTGGAGAATGATTCTAATCTAGAGGAAACAAAGGAGAGAGGCTAATTAAAAGAAACAAGTTCTTAATGATTGAGTCGGTCCAAATTAGAGAAGCAGAATATGTTTCACTCTAGTCACTGGGATAATGGGTAATTCAGTAGTGGAATTCAGTATTTCATGCTCTAAATTACTTTATTTTCCATACCCCATAAAGAAACTACTGAGAAATCAGCAGAGGTGTGTGTGATTGGACTCATTTGCCAGCATTTAGAAGGTATAGAGAAGAAGAAAAAGCTCTGGGCAAGACTCTGGTTTAGTTAGGACAGTTACCATCCAGGTAGCCCACGGTGGTTCCTTCTTTGGGTAAAACTGAGCTAGTGTGAGAAGAGCTAGGCTCAATTTCTTAGGCAGATCTTTAACTAGGGGAAGTGAGCTTTTGGAAACTGCAGGCTTTGTTTACCACAGTGGCACAGCAAGTGATGCAGTGTTCCAACACTGAAGTGTTAGGTTTGGCTTCAAAATATTCAATGTTTGCTTCAGAAAAAGTCACACTCTTCAGGAATCCCAAAGGATATGCCTGAAACTTCATTGAACCAGGATCTAAAGTTGTAAGCTTCACTACAAGGTGAGTAACACTTTGAAGCTGCAGTTCCTGATTCATTTCTGAAGAGCAGTGAAGTATTTTTTCCAAACATCACAAGTAAATCCATAGAACTCAACATCTCTGGTTACTGTGGGGCTAAAATGGTACAGAGGCTTATTAACAGAGCACAGTTGTATTCACATTGGTATTCATAGGTATTCATCAATACCTATTAGATATAATAGCTTTGAAGTCCATCAGTCAAAGACATGAGCATACTAACGTAGGAACATATATACATATACGTTGTACATTTTACATGGAGCTGAAGCTAGAATGTGAGACAGCCCAGAGCTTTGATCTGGTCTGATGCAGTATGGCAGTTCATCTTCCAGATGAAACAGATAGTGTACAAACTGCTAATGAAAATAAAATAGGTGTTAAAGCAAACCCTGTCTGTAACACCACAATGAACTACCTTTAGCTGAGCTACTGAAGCAACGTGCAAGTGAAAGAGTCCTTGCAAGACTTCAGCATGAGGAAACATGAGCAAAATTATAACTGGTTATTTCAAAAAGAAGATGGGGGGAAACAAAAAAAGCATAGCAAGGGAGATGAAGGAAGCGGCACATTACTTGGCAAAATAAAGCTTGTTCACTCATTTTTATTCTCAAATTGCATGTAGAGGGGGACACAGCTTTTAAAAGACTTTTAAAGATTATTAATAAACATTTATACATAGAACACTCTGTGTAATTCAGGACATAAGGCATCCCAAAGCTCATGCTAGGATTACTGAAAGAAGAGCTACACATTTGTGTGTGTAAGAAACACAGCATTACATTAGATTCAGAATCAACAGGTCAAATCTTCAGGCTGCAAGGCAAAAAAACCACCTACCAACTGAGAGAGATTAGGACACTAATCCCCAAGGTGCCGATTAGTCTATAACAGCGTATTGTGAAGTTTTCATTTCACTTTCTGCAAAATACATGATGTTATCAGGATGAGAGGCTGCATTAAGTTTTGTTGGAGGTTCCTTTAACCCCTTCTATCTTGTTTTTTAAGCACAATGCTCAGCAAGTCTTTCGGACCAGTTACTTGTGCTACGTACATCATCGTGCCATGGACTACACTATCACAGAACTACAGAGCCAAAGCAGTCCAATAATTAGGAAACCCTGACTTCCACTCACTAACAAGCAGATGTTTGTCCAGGACTGGTGACTCCTAACGCCTTTTTGATAGAGATTTATTGAGGCTGTCACTTCCTGGCAGTTCATCGTCTGGTCTAGTTAACAGGATCGAAGGAATATTTATTAAACTTCCTGACACCAACAATTCTAAAGCCTTCTCCACCAGTCCAGCAATGTCAATTGATTGACAAATGATCAGGGTTTCTGGAACACAATCTGATAACAAGTCGTCCACTACTCATAGATAACACCAATGTTACACTTCAACAGATCTATTCACTAATAAAAACTGATCATCTGTTAATGCTACTGATCCAAACACAACATAATCTGAGCATGTGCTTTTCTCCAAGGTAGAAGACATTTAAGTGGAGAACTTTACATTTTCACCTGTATCTCATGCAATAAGTGATAAATGCAGATACAAGTTATGCAGGCATGAATGATATGTTACTTCAGCAGCTTTAGGAGATTCAAACTCAATTCCCAGCTTTGAACTTCTCATCTTCTGTGCTTCCTGTTGCACAGTTTTATAGAGTTAATGATCAGCAATGATTGCAGAATCGGAAGATGTGGTTTTATATGAGATTTGAAAAGACAGCAGAGCTCACTGATACATCTTGTGGTTTATAGCAAGTGTAAAACATTACAAAATCAGAACAGTCAGTATCTTATTTGTAGCATGGACTCTTCATACCACTTTGGTATTTCACTGTTAATGCAATATCCAGACACTTGAAGGCCCATCAAGCTTACCTTGGCATAGCCTCACCTGCTGGTTAACCTGGAAGAGAATGTTTATGTTCATTTGATAATGCTTGTGTCTATGTTATCAGAAGAAGCTGACTTAGTTACTCTCTTTGTGTATTTAATTAGGTTGATGCTTTTCTGTCTCCTTTTGTGGCTGCAGAATTTAACGCTTTCAGGACTAACTCACTCAAAGCCCTGAAGAATAAAGTCCAGAAAAACCACAACCAGGTGACACCGGCAAAAGGGTTCCTCATTGCCTCCTTTCAATTAATTTCATCCCAGAGTGGAAGAGAGTGCATTAGAAAGCAATCATCATGTCCTTCATTTCTTGTCTATTAATTCTTTAGAGAGAAGAGCAGCAAGACTTTTTAGTAAAGATGAGACTGCAAGACAGCTTTTAGCAAGCAGAAAGCCAGCCCGTCCCACACCAGGTCTTGCAATTACTTGACTTCATAGATGACTTCTAGCAACATCAGATCTTACCTCCATGAGACTCCAGGTAATCCCAAGTCAGGGCTTTTATTCACTGACCACTGGTCACTGATCTAACACAGGTTGTTTTACAGTAACAACAGAGTTACTCAACACTGACATCTTGTCCTTAAGTCATTTAATCACTCCTACATTTAAAAATGAGATGCAGCACTTAATACAAGAAGAAACAACACTGAGGGGAAGGGTGATACTTGGACTGTGCCTGTGTAAAGTCTGTGTATCACCTGGCACAGCAAGGGCTCAACCTGCTTGAGGCACCTCCGCATGACAAAGCTGTTGCTACCAAGAAACCAGATCACCAGGAGACATTCTCACATCTTGTTAGTGAACTTGTGAACTTCAGTGCTACTATGGAACTATTTCCTATTTTTTTTATCTATATTAAATTTATATCAAATATGCACAAAACCCAACAAAAATATTGTCCTATTATTTCTCAGGCTAAGTACACTGCTTAGCTGAAGGGTTTCCGAGTAATTAATCTAATGCCTTACACTTGTTTTAACTGACACCCCCCCCCAATGTTTTATCCTTGAAAACATTGAGTATATTGTATTAAATCTTAACCACAGATGCTGCAAATCATCTTAGCTCCAGTGTGTTTCTGTGCATATCCTCAGGGTAATGAAGGTAGCTTAGAAAAGAAGTAGTAATTCATTTACAACAGCTGCAGGTAAAAACCACAAGGCACCTTTAACTCAGAAGAGCTGGAGGTACATACAGGTAGCAAACTGTGTAGTGCTGAATGTGCTGCAGTCCTTGATTTCTTTAATGTTAAGTGAATTAATCAAAAAATAATTAAACATCCTGGACATACTTGTGTTCAATAAGTGGGACATGCTTAGTTTTCCTCCACAGGAATTCCTACTGATGAAGCACTTTCTGCTGCGACACAGAAATAAAACCATGTCTCTTGGTGATTCAATGCAGATCCAGCAATTAATTCCTCTTCTCTGGGATTTTGTTTTAGAAGTTCAGTTTTATGAAAAAAATCTTAATTTAAATCTCTGTGCGATAACTTATAATGATTTTCTTCTACTCTCACTGGGGTAGGATGTTGAATATATTTTAGGAGAAAACCAGAGTAGTTAACCTAAATAGCTTCAGTGCTTAAATTCTTTTTACGAAGGTTGCAGATGTACTGGGGGGAATGTCTGCCTCCTGTATGTACCCCTTCACCTCTATATAAATCAGCTTTCAGACTGGGTTCCTGATTGTTGCAGAGTTGCTCACTGCTTCTATTCCGTGTGGAGCATGTTTCTGCTTTCTTCATTACTCTAACAGTTCCTAGGCACGCATTTTCCTTTTTTCTGGATTAAAAAAAGGTAAAAGCTGCAAACCAGATAGACTTCTCTCCAATTACACTTCACTGAAGAAAGTTTATGATCAGAACAGGCAAGGCAGACCGAAGCGCATCAAAAACAGTTGGATGTGGGAAAGGAATTGTAAAGTAATCAACTTAACGGGGTGTTTCAGCCCAGTCACCTGCATTAGCTTTTGCTAAGCAGTTGGTGGTACGAAACACAGTCAGAACTTAGCATTTACTCAGCTCCTCAAACCTGTCTGCCAAAAAGCATAAAGCACAGATGATTTTTACGTGGTAGATTTCAGATCAGTAACTATGTCAAAGACTGTCATAAAGGGTAACCAGAGAGGGGAATTGCCCTTCTGTTGTGTCTGCTTTCCACTGCTACCAGATTTAAGCCCTTTTGAAAAGTTCGGATTACAGGTCATATGTTAGAGGGCTCAGTTTCACTTTTAACAGTCTGACTATGCACCAAGTCACAAGTACTTAAGTTCTCTGAAAATCCAGGCTGCGACACCTGCAGTTTCACAACCATAAACAGGATGTACCCACAGCACAGATTCTGCTTTTAAAATGGGAGTTTTGATTGTGCTGGGAGCCTTTGTAAAGTAGTTACTATTGTCCCATTCCTGACTGAACCAGCCAGGGTCTGGAAACGCTGAGGCACTGGAGTAGAAGGTATCAGAGAAGTGGAAAGTGTTTTGACTTCTCTAGTTCTCTTTCCAGTAACTGAGGAACAAGTATCTAAATTTTGTCCCCATTTGAAAACAATGCTGCTAGAAAAGAGATAGCCTCCTATTTCTAACACATATTTGGTTCTGATAAATATAGTTCTTGATCTTTAGCAGATNAACGAAAAACTGGGCACACTGTGAGGGCTAAAGCCTATTTTATAAAGCATCCCATTGTATTGACTGGCTGCCCACTAACACCAGCAACAGCTGCTTTGCTGCTCCTTAATAAACTTACTTCAGTTTTGTTTCAAGGACCCCACACAAGGCTTTAACAGTAACAACTCAGAAGAGCCAACAGTCTTGTGGCAAGGGGACAACGAGGAATTGTGCGTGCTTTTGTCCGTGCTGCTCACTTCTTTGCTCTCCCTCTTCCTTGGCTCCCTGCGTGGACCAAAGCAGTAGAGACTCAACCTGACCCAGGCAAAGGGATCTAGCGTACAGCTGACCAATGTACAACACCATCCAAAAGAAAATGCGTTCTGTTTCAAAAGACCAAAAAGGAGGCACAATCCAAGATTGTTTCCATTAGTTTTTGCCTGAATTTAGCTAGCTAACCAGCCACCAGCAAGTGATTTTTTTAACCGCTACAGTAATAATGAAGTATTTAGAAACTTTTACCTTTCTCCTCTCCTTCACAATAATAAAAGCTTTTCAATCTGAGCAAATTCAGCTTCATCCTCCCCTAAAAATGCACAATTACTCTCCCTATCACTGCAGGAAAGCCTTTACAGACTTTGCACTGTGGGGTAAACATGCAGTTGTGACTTTCAGGAAGAGAGACATGCCGTCTGGAAATACCTGTTTCATTTCATACCAGGTTAGGTATTTTAATCTGTATCAAGGGTTGTTATGTGGCTGGATTTACTAGCTACTTACTTCCTAGCAAAAATTAAACCAGGAAAGATCTTGTAGGACTACACAGAATTATTCATTTTAAGACAAGCTGTTTCTTCAGATACTTGACACTTTTTCTAGTGCTTAATGAACAAATTACCTTCAATGCAGTAACACTAGGATAAGTAGACAAACCCACCTGCATTACATTTAGTTCTGTGGCCCCATTTTCCTTGATATCTATTGTAAAGACGCACATACTGTAAATGGAAAAGTTTACAAAGTGTGTCCAGAATGGCAATGAAAGTAATTATGTGACTTTTTTCATTAAGCACTTGATGCAGCCAAAGTGATAATTACACTGCTTTCTGCAGAAAACAACTTTGTTTCTTATTCGATACAGAGTGCAGCAATGTCAGGCTTCAGGTAACAAGCTGCAGTAGCAGGCAGCGTTTAAGGCCTGTAAATAGCATCAGAAATAGGGGTGGGTGAATTCAAATGGCTAAGGGGTTCCAAAGGTTGAAAGAACATCTCTAAGCAATGGAGAGCTCCGACTACTACTACAGACTGGCAGTCAAGACTCCTGGCTTCATGTAAATCCTCAATGCTGCAGATTCTCCACCTGCACAGGGGGCTTACAGTAACACCACAATGTACCTACAGAGGTATGAAATATATATGCAATGTAATTACGAAGCATCACCCTCACAGTAGGTGCATAATATAAAACCAGTGCTATTACTTCGAACTGTCAGCGGAAAAAAAAAATTCATTTCTTCACCTCAGACATGGGACATCTTAAAGCACAATCCCCCTGGCTATTAATGCCTATTCAAAGCACTACACAAAGGAGTGGATGACGACTGAGCTAAAAGCTCAACATCCAGACCAGAACACTGCTCCTCTTTCTGCCTTTTGGCTGGCTAAAGGGTACAGTCACTGCGGCACTTAACACACTGGCACATTCAGAAACACCAGCTTTCCATGATTTGACACTTAACTTGCAGGACAAAGGCCCAGATTCTCTCCCACCCCCAAGTGTTCACCAAAGCAGAAAGTGTCATAAACAGCCATTTACCTCCCATCCATTGTTGGCAGCAAGTTAGGACAAAACAGAGCATACCTGGCATTCACAAGTATAACTAGTAATTACAGCCCGTCCATCTGTCTGTGTCCATANCCGTTTATATCACTGGATTTAATTTGTAACCTAGATGCTCTACTGATGCTTTCAACAGTTTTTATTAGTAATGCCTTCTAATTAACATGGTTTGAACCAACTTATTGACATAAGTTTAGTCTTGCAATCACATCAGGTATTTCCATAAAAAACCCACATATATATGCCTGAAAGTTCCAACTGGGAAGTAAACAATGCCAGCCTAGGCGCTGCAGAAACTTAACATTCCCTTTCTGTTCCTTTCTACGTAACTGTTTCAGGTTTTTGGGTTGGGGTTCTTTTGAAGTATCAGCAATAGAATACACTACTTTGCCAACCATGGTAAGTCAACTCCCTGATACTCAGTTATTACAAATACTTACTTCAGTAATGAGTACACAGAACACTAGACGGTTTCAAGAGAGGAACGGAACGCAAAGCACCTTTTTCCAATGACAATGAGGATGTTAAAAATATTTTAACAACATGATCTTAAATCCCTCCGAAGATACGAATGGAGAATAAATAGCCAGGGAAGACAGAGCCAGAGAGACGTAGACAGTCTCTACGGACCACTTGCCTCAAGGGTGGTTAGACAGAGTAGATCCACCACTTGACTAGCCGATTCTGATACTGCTTTTGCCAACGTTCTCTGCCTCTGCCCGCACTAGACTGTAGCTCTTTACCTTAAAGTAATGCTGTGAAGCCTTTCTTCCCAAAGGAAAAACCTTTAGGGCAAATGCTGTTCTTTTATGGATACTGTTTTTATTGGTTCTGTGCCCTATGTGAAATGAATTTGTAGATCTCATATTATTCAAAGAGATGTCTAATACCTTAAAAAAAATTGTTGTTATAACCAAATAGCCTTACTGGCAGGCATTTTGCTGTAGATTTCTCACAAACTTTTCAGTACTGACTGGCACTATTAGGTTAGAAAGTCAAATTTTTTTTTTTTTCAGATTCATTTTCCAGGCTCTAGGCTGAATGAAAAGAGTAAACCACTTGCTGCAACTGAATATTTTTGTACGGTCATTTTGCATGTAGGTTACAAAGCATATTCCAACTGAAACTCACTTACGAGTGAAGAAATATCTCGTAGTTAGCGGTGGAATTCTGACTGAAATTCTTTTAATTACAGTTGGGGAAACAAAAGGGTGAGCATGGTCAAGGCATGAGCTTTAAAATACCTTCTAAGTTTGCTCACACTGCACTGCGATTTCAGTAACAGGAGGATGACTAGTGGAAAATGAGATGGGGAGAGAGTTGGTCATTTTAGATGGGAGGACATCATGGTATGGTTGGGGTTTTCTGGCAAAAAGAACCAGAGAGCAGGGCAAAAACCACTCCTATGCATACAAACAAGAAGGGTTCTACTGAACAATTAGTATTATTCAATTTTTACCAAGGCATTTGGGGAAAGGGGGAGAAAGGGAGAAGAAAGATTTATCCAGTAAGCACTGCCAGAACATCCTAACATCTCTCCCTGTGAAAAGAATTTAGTAAGGATTTCTATTTGTTTAACTCTGTTCTCCATTATGATCACCATTGCCCAGAATCAGTGTGTTCATTATTAAATAAGCCCTGACATCAGCTTTATTATAATCATCAATCTCCATATTAGCTTCTCTAGCTATCTCCTATTTTTCAGTTTCAGGTTCTGTCATTCCCCCTGGTTATTAGAAACACAGGTTCAGATGCAACTGGCTATTGCTGGAAGCCAAGAGAATGTATCAGAGGGTCATTAAATACTTTATTTCCTGTAACCCTTTCCATCCACATCTACTTGCAGTTGCAAGAGTCAAGATACTGACCGGAAAAGACCTCTGATCTAGTAATTTTTTACAGAATGAGAAAAGCAAACACCTGAAAGGAACTTCAAAAAGCCATTTTCACAAGCATCTAAAGCACCTTACTTGAGGCTTGATCAGCTCTGCCTGTGCGTGCTCGTCTGGCTATCAAAGCTCTCCACCGCTGGACATGCCACAGCTCCTCGGAAAACAGCCCTTTACAGGTACAAGTTTAGTCCTCATTTCTAAACCAAACTTCTGTTTGATGAAATTTAAATCTGTGACTTCTTGTGCTGGCTACCAAAGAGAACAAATTGTTATGAATTTCTTTCTGAAGAAGCCTTTCAGGTATTTGAAGGCTCAGCACAACTTGCACCGCCCTGCCCCAGAGCCCTTCAAGGTCTCTGTCAGACCAAGCTATCTCCAGTCATTCAGTCTTTCCTTGTAGCTCATGTTTCCCAGACCTCCGTGTCCGTACAGCCTCTCAGAATTAAGTGCAGCCTAGGCAAGCGCACATATAAGAAAGAATGAGCTGACTGCCTAAATTACTTGACTGTGGATCAATATGCAAGTATTTACATTGCACATATGTAGAAATGTGCACATAAAAAATTGGATACGCATCGCTAACTCACCTTTACTCTATTTTCTGATCAGTACAACACTTCTGAAATCAGTACTTTTGCCCTGGAGGATACAAACAATAAACAAATCATGCTCAGAACCCATACGTCAGAAGCCTTTAAGCTGAGACGGTTCTGAAAATCTAATACATACGCAATCCTTTTAGCCAACTACATAGTTCCAGATTTAACACTCAAAAAGAAAAGAAAAAAATATTTTCAGTCCAACAGGGAAAGAAGTCAGAGAAAAATAAAAGGTATTGCTCTAATTCGAGGAAGTGTGTGCAGCTGTATCTACTTTTGTATCAAAAAAGGTAAAGCGAGAGTAAAAAGACTTGCCTTGCACTAAATTTACATAATAACAAAGGCAAAAGAATGAATATTCATATACAGCGCGCTGCTCAATAGGCTACTACAGTGTGTTCTGTGAGTTCTCAGTCTGAGATGGGAAGTTTCGAATCGAATGTATTTGTAACTGTTGAGGTCTCACTACCACAGCTGAGGAAGCCGCCTGCTGGTGCCTACGGGAAGGACAAAAACCTTTCAAACTCCTCATGGCATGAGAAACATTTGAACCCGAGCATTTGTTTCCTCTAGTGCCATGTCAGTATTGTGCTTAGGAAACACTGTGTGCTTAGGAAAACACGGGCTTTGCCACAGGACACAGCTGACATGAAGCTCTGTTTCAGGATGTACAACATCTGTATGACCTAAGCTGGCACTGCAGTGGTAGTCTGCTCTGACACTGGTTTTGAAGATGAGAGAGCCAGAGCCAGCTTTAGTTCCCTTATTAAATCCAAGCACCTTTGAGAGCCCGATCAGAATCTCACAGGTCAATCGGTGACTAACCCCACAGGTAACACTGAAGGCAGAGGAATTGTCACCTCATTGACTGCTTCTTTGTGTCTCATTTGGCAATGATCTCAGCGGAGCCAAGGATGGACAGGTTGGATCAAGAGCTTGGATGGAATGACCTCCAAGGGGAGCGGAAAATAAAAATAATAAAAAAAAATCATTACACTGCAGCAAGTGAATCATCACCAGTTCAGGTGCTGACATTTTTCCTTCCACAGCAGTAGTTCAGCAACACCAACTTGTGGCACTATGCAATGCTATACACAAAAAATGATTTTTCCAGTTCATCTCAACTACAGCAGCTTGGCACCTCAGCAGCTTTCCACATGTAACTGAACACCTGTGAAACCCTTGACTTACCACTTCATGCAGTCATCACTGCAGCCAAGCAGCCTGACAAAAAGCCTGCTACAGTGACCGTAATTTATTTTTTCCACAAGAAATAAGACAGCAGGAAAGGGATACTCCTGTTTACTATCAGAGTAATCACAAAAGGCCAGGAGAGCCAGAAAACCAGCAGAGAACATAAATTGAGGCTAGTTAATCACAAAAATATTCAATGCACTCAAAACTCCTGATTATCAGGACAAGTGCTGGAGTAGCTAATGCACAAGCAGGCTCAATTAACCCTAATTAGTTCAGAGTCATGCTACAAAAGACTTAATTAGCAGTTACTGGATACAGCTAAGAAAAGAAGCATAAATAACATTTGGTTGCGAGCTGTATTTAAGAATCTCATGACTAACTGACACTAAAAGAAGAGGGGGGAAAGGAAATTAACTGTTCCTTTGTGGGGACCAAACAGGAACTAATGCAGGCCTTGCTTGGATGCTGTAAATATTTTCCTGACGGTTGGGCAGAGAACATTAAAGGTCTAAAAGATACCATCTAGAAACATATTCTGAGGATTTTATCTTTATAATCCGCTGCCTGATTTGCACCTTCTTTCATACCAAGCTGTGTCCTTTGAAAATCCTGCTTATTTCACATGTATTGAAATAGTTTAGCATAACTACTTTTGCCAAAAATCTCTATCTGCGTGCCTGAGTGCACCAGCAGGGCATGAGGGTCCCCTCCTTCTAAACGGCTGCTACTCATCTTGGCACAAATGCATGCCTGGGCTTTATAAAATAAATAAAAACTGATTCTTTGCCCAGGAGAGCTCAGTCTAATATCCTGGTTGTGTATCAAAATAAGCCATCACTCAGCGTATTTTTATAGGAAAACACATTGAGAGAGGGGCTTGAAGGAGGTTCTTTAACATCGCCAAACAGTATTGCTTTATTTTTGCTCTTCAGAAGTTATCAACATTTCTTTCTTTCCTGACAGAATAGGAAAATATTACGATTTAAGTTTTCCAGTACAGAAAGAAACTGTTTTTCACCTTGCTCGGCTGATACTCCTCCCTTTCCAGCAGTGGTTATGTTGCTATTGTGTACGCTGAAGAAATCATGCATCCATCCTCTCTAAAACGCTTTAATTTTTTTTTAAAGTTGCAAGAATGGAGGCTTTCTTTACTGTGTTATTATACAAGTTAAGAGTTCAGACTTTCAAGCCTTGCCCTGCAAGTTGAATGGATAGGTGCCTCCGTTACAAAGAAAAAGAGGAAACACCAAATGTCACCAGTTAGCAATGTTAGAATAAGGATATTTTTCTAAAGCAGAGCGTACTACTCGTAAAATCCTTCCAGCCTCAAAAGATCTGCTTTTCTGCATTTATCATGACCTCCTATACTGGTTTCCTGCATATTCACCCACCTGAGTCCACAGTTCTTATAACCTTCTATTAAGCTGTCTGCACATAATTTTAAGGTATGAAAAGCTTTTCACGAGAGGGAGAGATGCCATCTGCAAAACCCCTTGCTGATATGGCTGTACTCTGTTCATGTTGATGCCCTTTCCTTAATCCTATTCAAGGCTTTTGCAGATCTTCTGAAGGCAGCATGAATGAATGAAATGAAATAAATTTGCTTTTACCAGCTTTAGATTTCAGCTTGATCTTTTCTGCCTCTTTTGTGGAATTTTAAATGCTGAAGTACAACGCATGCTTGCTATCTATCAGGATGTTTTGCCCTATGGCAATCCTCCTTTCAACATTTCTGATGTTCAGGAGTCTTCTTTAAAAGACCTCCTCAATTCACACTGAACAAACGGCTAGTTTGAAACTTCTTTAGACCCACACTTTAGCCTGATAACCACGGACCCTCAGAATGACATACTGCTCCAGATTCCTGTCTGTTTGTGTCTTTACCTGCAGAAGCCCTCTGATTTTTTTCCACCTAATCTTAAACATTAATGTCAAGTATGACATCAAAATCACAGACCTATAATTTTCTTGTTAAAGTGATCTAGATTCCTCTTACACTAAAGAATTGGTAACAAACTAGCATCAGCTTAAAGGAGGACTAAGCTTCCTCTATTTCCCTTCAACATTGCCGAAAAATACACCAGCCTCAACGTCTGCCTACCTTTCAGACCTCCTTAAAACTGAGTTTCCTGAAGAACAGGTGTGTATTTCCAGATTTGATTTGTTCCATGCACTGTCCATTATTGAAACCCCATGCATACGAGTGACAAATTTGCATTTGGTCTGAGCCAGTATTAGCCAGAAAATGAAGTTGGTTGTAGGAAATCAGGAAATCACTCCACAGTTTATTGTGTTTACATAATACTAAGGAGTGCTCCGACACAGAGAGACTTGTAAATGTCACAGCTGGCTCAGGTGTTAGAAACTCCCATCCACCTGAATTTTATGCAAGCAAAGTTCAGAAAACGGTTGTCAGCGTTTACCCACGTACAACATTGTTGTAGTCACGCACCTCAAAGCTGCTGCCTTAATCCTGCTCAATTCTACAAGTCCCTCTTCCGCAGAATAGTCAGGCCTCTGGAATGTGTTGAGTCCCACTCAGTCAAGAATAGCATGAGACACCAGGACAGTCCTTTTCGTCACCCAGCCAAACTCAGCTGCATTCCCATGCCTTCTGAAGCCAACTGAGCGGGCATTGTTTGTTCGTGGACATGCAGGTATGTGCGCACACATGCAGCTCCTCACTGTTAGACACTTCCCTTTCTGCACTGTAAAGAGACTGACATGAAAAACACTAATCTGTGAGAATACAGCAATGTCTATATGGAGGAGCGATTAACTATACTGGGGGAGAGACCCTTTGGACTTTTATTAGCTCGTATGCCACGGTCCTCCTAGGACAACTGGACAGGTCAGTGAAACAGCAGCAGTACAAACTTAGGAAGTAGTGGCAGTATTAATGAAGAGAATTTTTTATATGGGTATAATCTGCTAGACTACATCTAGGCAAATTAGTCCAGCTTTAGCTGACTCGTTAGCCTGGTTACAGCAGCACAGGGATGGTGTTATGCTGATTCGAATTTCAGAACTGGCTCTACTAAGGTTAGCGTGCAAGATGTTGTCTCAGCCTAAAACTCACAAACTTAGGCTCTAACTATGAAACTTGATATGACTCTGGATGACCTTAGATTCAAAGACACAAGAATGTAAAAAGCGATCTGTGTTTTTTCAGCATCTCTCTCAACTGGCCTACCCCTGAAAGGGATATAAGCCTCTTACTTGATAAGGATCTCCCCAGTTTTGCATAGGCAGTTGAAGTCTCTTTTTTCCCCTCTCCTGTCACTATGCTTTATGGTATTAGAAAATGATCTACTTAATGTTCAGTGTAACTTCACTTATAAAATTTTAAGCCAGACACAAATTTTATACCTGTTTCCATTTCATGGGCACCATAAAAAAAAACAAAAAAAAAAACCACCAACCACCTTCTGTGACGCTAACGAAACTTCAGAATGCTGCTATGCGCATTTAAATTTTATATTCTCAGTAACAGTATATTAAAATACCTCAGAAGAAAAAGTCCACCACAAAAAAAAAAAAGTGTATCAACTGCATCCTGCAATCAAAAAGTAAATTAAAATTTAGTACTGCCCCCCATTCTGAGACAAGAATGTAGTTAAATAGAAATGTCAATAATTCTATGTACTTATTTGATATAACAGCAATAGCTAAAAGTAGAAGTCAGGGAATCTCAGTTAATTCTCAGAGTCTGTCTTTAATTATTTGGCATTATCAAAATTGTCTCCATAGGTCACAATTCCGTTCTGCAAGGAACTGCAGTGTAAGTAACAACCACCAGTAAAGCCAAGTCCTTAAACTGATGTAGATGTCTACATCAGTATAGTTCCACTCCATAAGCTACATGCACAAATTGTATAAAAATTGTATAAAAAAATATATAAAAATACAGAAGGCATACGAAAATCATCTAGAAGCTCCAAGATAAATCTGTACATTCTTAAGTTAAAATCCTCCTGGTACTGGTATTAAGGGAGAATTAGGTTTGAATTAATTAGAGCTTGAAGGTGCTCTGAAAATGTTATTGCAGTCAAAATGCACTTACATGTAAGAATCTTTACGCAGTGGAATATTTTTGTTCATTTGAGTTTTAACACTTACAAACATGCAGATACATTGTTGAGAGCGTACGAAACTAAATCCAGACTAATTTACTACCCCATGCATCCTGGTTAAGACACCGCACCAACCCCTTGTGGAAATCATTAAATTATTACAAGAATTACCAGTCACACCCTCTGGTTTTCTTTCTTTCCTTCTCTTTACTACTTCAGGAGGACCCTAAATATTCCAGCTGAATAACTGACTGGTATTTTTTAAATGCTGGTCCAACCTCAGAGGCAAACACTAGTTTAGATCCACAGCACATTCCATGTGCTAAAGGAAGCCTGTGCTTTAGACTGATTCTGTGCTGGTACAAGGGTGCACCTTGCGTGCCTTAACAACACAGAAGCCAGACTTCATTAATTCTACTGTTTATGTGGGACAGGACAGTGTCAGGACTCCTAAGTTCTACCACCAGCTCTAGAGAGATTTTGTGACGTAGCAACTATAGTAAATATCATGTGCAATGGATGACCAAGGCCCTTGGGCTTTGGAATGTAGGCCGATCAGTCACTGTCTGACTTGGGACAAATCGCTCTGTTCACTTTAATTTACCTTTTCATACAGGAGGATTAAAAACTTCATATCTCCCTAGTGTTTATAATATGAGTTTAATGTTTTAAATTGTTTCCCAAAGTCCACAGCTGAAAGGAGCTATGCAAGTTGCACACAGTCAGCTGTTAGTACATGAAGATAAACTTCTTTTTTTGATATGAAATAAGACCAGCTCTAAGGAGATAATAGCAGTAAGCATGGAAGGGAATGATCTGCAAAAAGCAGTATGAAAGTAAGTTTTTTGCTTATAAGGCAAGAAATACGTAACCCTGCAGTTGTAAAGAGTCAACACACACGAAGGGGAGATCACTGAGAGAGTGAGGGTGGGAGGCCGAGAGCCATTATGACGTGCACAGTGCAGACGATTTCTGGATATCTCGGTGGCCTGGAAGCTGCACACCAGGCCAACAAACCAGACCATATGGCAGCTAACCACGGGCTCTCTTCTCAAGGCCTGTGGAGACTGTGCATATTGCCGAGGTCACTTCGCTAAGCAACCCAGGGTCAGACAGCAGCTGCAGCACTGAAGGTCTACCCTTCCCCAGCTTATGTTACTGATTGGCATTTGGAATAGCTTCAGGGATTCTTCTAGCTGCCCTTGCATGAATAAGGGAAGTAGAAATTGACTCAAAGGAGTCAAGATAAGGAAATGTATCAGCTCCTCAGTGCTGGCTCACTGTCCCGCTTTCATGTTTCAATTAGTTTAGGGAGGATAGGAGAAGTTACATTATAATAATAGCTGTATCACAGCCAAGATTTAAAAAAAGGAATGTCTTTCCTATACAGAACTTTCTGCCGTTTTATCTCAAGTGTTTTAGTTAAACCTAGGCAAACCTCCAATACTGACACATTCAGTTTAAACTGATGACTTAATTGGGTTCCTCTTAAGTTAAATAAAAATAAGCTTAAGGTAAAATGTCAATGAAATCTTTTGTCAGGTTAATTAACTGACTTTAATCGCGCCTTACTCTATGAGCAGGTAACGCCTCAAACTACTTCATCTAAAACTGCTAAAGCTTATCACCCTCAACTGTTCGTTATCAGTTGAGGCAGTCACCAGCCAAAGATTTGTCTCAGTGCTTATAGACAGCTTGACTGTAAAGTCAGCTGGTTAACATAAGTCACTGCTACAACCATTGCCACAGTAATAATTTGTCTATACCCTTTAACTAAACTTATGCAACTCTGCACACAAATGATTCCTCAGCTCCAATTATCACATTTGCACAGAAGTTCCACACTTAGCAGTTCGCAGAAACCCAAGTAGGGATCATCTCAACACTCCAAGTTGCTTCTCTCTCTCCATTAACAAAAGAGTGAACTTGAACATCTCTTCAAAGCCAGGTATTTTTCTTGGAAGTAAAAACATGTTGCAATGATTTCTTTAAGTGTTTGGTTCTAGAAATCCTCTGTTGAAAATTCAAGCTATTGCATTTGGATCTTTTTTTTGATTACTAGCACACTGAAAAGTTCCACACTTGAAGTCCCACTTCATTTGTTCTTCATCAGCTGGCTGTACAGGTGCTAGAATCATTTGTTTATTAGGAGGCACAGAAGACTTATGGCTGGTTGCACATTTGGCCTGCTTTCCCTCACTTTGCTGGCATGTATAGCAAGGAACGCTATACCTCATTTTATGGAAATCCGTCCCACCTATCACCTGCTGTTTTCACCTAGTTATTTTTCAGTTTCTGCTTTTCTTTAAAGAAGGTAATGACAAGGCTATTAATTATAATGACCACTACACTGAGGGTCAGAAGGCACCATTTTTTGTCACACAGTGCACCTGGTGGCACGACACTGTTCAGAATGAGTAGAGCCTGGACCACATATGTGGTTTTGTCCTGTTCACTTACATTTTCTGGTGTGCAGCCTGTGGGATGCCTGGCGTCCTCCTTCCAGGAGCAACAGAAGTTGAAGGTGGTTCATTTCAGGCTGAAATTGTTCTTCAAAGATCCCGTAGAAACCTATGAAGAAAAGGCAGAGAAAAGACAAGGCTATGAGTGCGATTCCTTCAGAAGCAAAAGCAGCACAATGTGTGGGGCAACATATGGGAGTAAGTATGGATAAACACCAGTATCCTTCCTTTATGCCTTTACTCATTGAAGAACAGCAGTTAAACAAATTAGCAGTTTCCTCATGATATGGAGGTGTTTCAGGTTTGTTTTCATGAGAAGAATATCTGCCCCCATCCCATCAGCAACATTCACTTACTCATAACCAAGAGGCTAAAACATAGAACATCAAAGGTTTGACTACAGCTTGAGTGGTCTCCAGGAGCAGAAGTGCTTTTAGATTGTTAAAAACAAGAGTTCAGTTCAAGGACAGCTCGGTCTAGTTTCACAAGCCGCTTCCTGGCTTTATTTGCTTATTTCTTTTTAAAGGGGGTTTTAATCTCCGTATGTAGGAGACTTGCTCCTCTGGACATGCATTGCTATGGAAAAAAACCTGTCAATAGAAGCCTGAGGTTTGCTGGAGCTTTCACAAACTATTAAAATTGAAGCCTAAAAGGTACATGGGGCTTGAGAGGGAAAAAGTAACCAAGATTAGTTCACTGAGTTGAAAAACAAGGAGAGGAGGTAAAGAATAAGCATGGCCCCATTTCTCCCAGGTACCTGCTGTGATGTGCAGTCACCTGTCAACCAGCAGATTCTCTTGGGAAAGATGTGGTATGAAACAGAATAAACACAGCAATCTCCTCCTCCAGGCTTTTGCCACATGTGGCAACCAAACCATTCATTTATGTACAGTTGTCTGTATAAAACATATTGGGGACTGGCTGGGTTTTGATTAGGAAAGTCACAGTACAACTGTGATGACGTGGCCCACAGGAAAAAAGAACTTCTTCCATACAGGAAGAGATTCCCTTTTACAAGAGGAAAGCACCTTGGAGGTCAGTCTGTAGAGAAAGCCCACTTGGCAAGAATTTCAGCCTTAAGCAAACTCAACTCCTGGGCTGAGTGCAGACCTGAATATAAATACCCTTGGGTTGAATTTCACTTCTGGGTTCCCCTGCTTCTGGTCTTCCAAGAGCTGAATTTTCACAAGTGCTTGATTATATCACATGCACCCACCAGCAGTCTAACAAAGCTCTTCCAAGAAGATTCATAATTAATGAACATATAAGGTGGTGTCAGCTTTAATGATCTCTGACTTCCTCAATCTTTATTTATTTTCTAAGGCCTTCCCTCTTCAGTGACTGACTGTCATCCTATTAAAAACCCCAGTTTATAAATGGGATGTGACAAGGTGAAATAGAGCCTGAAGTGATGGCTATCATATGTGAATGCATTGTGCAGCTCTGCAGCTGCAAGCACATAAGGGAAGCGCTGATGAAACCCTAAAATGTATTTTGCATGCAGAATACAGGATTGTCAGGGATTTCTCTACTGCTACCTTACTGACCCCAAACTTGTGCAAACCTGGTTTTTTTTAGACTCCTAAGCCCTGGAAAATAGAGATTCATTTATGAGTGTATATATACAAACCTCCTCCTAAAGAATCCCATTCTGAGGGGATTTTCCTAAATGGATCTTAACTGATTTTCCTGTCTTTGATTTGGCGGAAGGGGAATACTACAGGTATGAAATATAGAAATGTACTAGTCAACCAACCAGTGCTTTTTTGGTTTTTTTTAACCTACCATCCTTCCAGGATTTTTCATCCTCAGAAATAATCAAAATGCCTCCCCTTACATGTTTCAAGAAGCAAGAGAATTTTAGGGTGACTCTGGAAACAACAGGAGACTTCCACACTCAAATTAAAACAAAAGACAGACAACAAAAACCTCAACATGCATGGCAAAGTAACTCTGCTGATATAAGCAATAAACAGTCAATACCTGAGCAGCATACACAGCGAGCTTGTTCCAGCAAGAAAAGCTTTCAAAATAGACTATTACAGAATATGATAACTTCTCAGCTCAGAGAAACTAGGTTCTAACTGCAGCTCCTTGAGTTCTGAAGCACCTTGTCATTATGCATTGGAATGATAGTCTGGAGACTTTAGCCTACAAACAACCTTACAGGTACTGGAAAGGGGATGCTTGTTAAAGGATAAGGAGCAGGACACTGTTCCTCAATCCTGTATTTTCTTTTTGCAGGATGAATGCAACAGCAATCCTGTATTAATTCTGGCAGGGTTTGAAGTGGAAATTATGTAGATTTTGGCCTAGGCATAAGAGCACCAGGCACTTTAAATAAAGAAGAAAATCCCATTCCCCAGACTCTTAAGAAACACTCAGAACTTCCAGCCAGAAAGCTGTTGAANTATCTGCATTTTTTTCAGTCTAAAGAAAACAGAAGGGAAATCATCAAGGAACCTACCTGCACGTGAAGAGAGGTAATAAAGAACCCGGGACTAATTAGTGCCATTGACCAACTAGGGCAGACCAAGAAGTTTATGGGCCTACAGCGTTGCTGCACTCTGAACAGTGTCTCTGAATAAAGAGCACTGTGGGGTTTCATATTTGTCACAGAGTCACGATATATGTGCTTAGCTTGCACATTAACAAGTGGGCTGGGTTTCCCTCTCCACTCCTTATTTACTCAGTTATATAAACTAAACTCTGTATTACAAGCCCTAATAACA
>WEKW01021587.1:32504-101183 GCA_013389905.1 Sula dactylatra | reverse complement strand
CCAATCTGAGCATTAGAAATAAACAGAGACAACATAACAGGTCCGAACCTGTATTCTGCCCAAGTTTTTGTATGAGAACACCCAATTTCAAGGAAAAGCCAACTGGACAAAACTATGTAAGATGGCCGCCTTTTTGGCCCATTCTGCTTTTCGCTACACGTGAGCAATTCCATTTCAACCAAGGAAGTAACACGCGTATAATTGAAATCATAATTTTGCCTGAAGGCCCTCAAGTATCACGAGAATTAAGAGTGTGCTGAGCTTTAACCACATGGCTAAATACTTTGCTGAGCTAAGACTTTATTTAATGGTTCTGTTGAAGATATACCAACCACTAGACTCCAGTGAAATGAGGTGTGTAATTCAAATAGCTTAAAGGTTCAAGTATCTGGACTTGCATTTACTGCAAAACATAAAGGTGCACCTGAAATAACATCTGTAAACAAGACATGCAAAGCTGACCATAGAGTTCTCAAGGTCTTTGCAAAAATATCCCCGAAATAGGTACGATTTTACCATTTAAAAGCAAGACGGCTTTACAGTAATAAGGTTTTGTTATGATAATATCCATGCCTTCCCGGTATAAATGAGATTCAAAACCAACACTGCAGTCAAATATAACATTCAGCAACTTTTGCTTACATCTTTGCGCCCTGTGTTAGCGTGCTGGAATGAAGATATTGTATGCTTTCAAAACACAGTAACACGTTGTCCTTACTACGATAAATATCTGACAGAGGGAAATTAGGTCCCTTGCTCTAAGAAAACATCAAATTCTACAAAGACTCCATTTCACTAGTCACTAACCTGGAAACCATATTCCACTGTACCAAAGCATGAAGAAACCTCGAGAGCCAGAGCACAAACATAACCTCTCGCGGAGGCACAATTGCTTCTGACACATTGTCCATCACTGCTATTCAAGACCCAGATTGACCAAGACTCCTAAGTACATGCTGTAAGTAAAGACAATACCCACCTCACATATTTACAGGTAGGGATATAACTGAACCTCCTCCAGAAACATAGCCTAAGTGCTTGGAGACTGCTTAGCTGCCAGCTCATTTGCAAAATACAGTTGATTCACCACCACTGAAAACGGCTCTTACCTTTCTAGTACACAAGATCTAAATTCGTCATGCAAAAACACCACCAACTACAGCAGGTCGTCATGAAACCTATCACATCTCACTAAACCACCTCATTCTACTACCTCATCATCTCATTAAATCTCAGATGATTATCAAGTATTTACTCAATTATAATTCATTAGTATTTCAGGGGGCAACTTGGGCTTTAGCAACAGATCAAGGAGAATTTTAAGCTCACAGCATTAGGATTTTTTTCTAGTTTGTCTTTAGCAAAATAATTGTGAAAAGAAACTTCTTAATTTGACGCCAAATGTTTATTTAGGGGGAAAAAAATGGAATTTCAGACCTTTGCAGAAATTCTTCTTGAAGCATAAAAATACAGGAATCCCCTTGTGCTCTTCCTATCCTTAATTCTGAATAGGAATTAAGCCCCTGAAAAATACACCAACAACATGAAAAATAGTTTGTTTAGTCTCTGTAACAGTATACTACAACCACTTTTACACTGGGTGCCGCAGTAATTTTAATGGTCAATGAGTACTACTGCTCCCCAACCCTAGGAAAAATAATAATAGATTCTTTTTGTGCATGTTACCCATTAACACCAAGTGTCTCCCGTGCCTCTCTCAATATGAGTATACAGAGATCTGCAAATCCAGGCTCCCAGGAGTTGCTACACTAAAAATTCATTATAACATTACTAGGTGACAGCAATAAAAAGGAGAAAATAACACTACACAGGATTTCCATAGTAATAAATTTGCACATGTGCAAATTCACATAATTCTATCTTCTTCTGCTCTGCCATTGCTACTTCAATTATCTTTCTGGGACTCTCAGGACTTCTAGAACACACATGCAATCTGTGCTTAAATATGAGTCCAGCCACTCAGGCGAGTTTTGTCCCGAATGCAGCATCATGCTCTGCTTAGTCTGGTTCTCACTTTCTTCCCTGGAACCTGAATGAATGGATTTCCCATTTCATCCAAGGACATTCATTATTCCAGTTTACAAGTTAGTTGTGCTTCACTCCACACAACTAGTTTGTTCCTTTCCTGCAGGCATCTTAATTCCTAATCTTCAGCAGGCTAGCCCAAATGAAAATCACTATCAGTATGGTTAGCATTTGGAGTTTTTAGTATTGATTTATGCCATGGGTGAAGAGGTTAATTAAATGTGAATTTTAAGCCGACAACATGATTAGGGGAGTGAGGAAACCTGAATTCATGAATACTTACAGAGCTGTTAAAACCATTTAAAATGAACAACGATTGGAAAAACCTGCCTGTTACTGGCCACTGGAATAATGTGATTCTGAAGACTTTAAGAGAAATAACAGGCAGTCTCAGGTATTCTAGTCCAGCCAGGTTGGGTTTTTTTGTATTTATATGGACATTAGCACTGGCTTTAATACTTTATGTAAACTGCTCTTGTAAATCCTACTTTTGTTTCTTGCCTTTTCCTCCTTTTTCCCTTTCAACAATGAATCCTGGAACCCCATGAGCTGTTGGCTATACAAACCTCAAACCCAGTCTCGCTGCAAACATTACATGCTCTGGAACAAACTACTGAATTACCTTAACTGAAAGCTTTGAAAGGTCCTTGCCATAGCTCCAGCTGACATAGGCTCAGCAAAGCCAGAGGAACAGTATTTGCCCATTTATTTTAGAAGGAATTCTGCCAAGATGTTCTACCTCTACTTCCACGTACAACCACCAGTGGAAGTGCCACTGACTTAAAGGACAAACCTACGCTCTTGAGTTTAACCGCAAAAGGAAACAATTTTAATTTTTTTTTTTAAGCTCATGTACTCTTTCCTCTCCTAGGCCTGTTCTATTTTCTTGTTGCACCTTTACATAAAACATATAAGAGTTCGCTTATACGAGCAAGGAGGAAGTACTATTTAACCTGAAACACTGCTCTTACAAGGAAGCAGTAAACTAAAAAATCCTAGAGGTGGGAGAGGAATGAAATGTAAAAGCAGCAACACGTCTTGTAAAAGACAAGCCCTGACACAGTAATATTCTGCACTGGAATCCAAGTAAGATTCCAACTGGGGAAATAAGAGAGGAATGGGAAAAAAATAGCAGTTCAGTTGCTGGCACCACTCTGTCACCTCCTGCCATACAAACCTTTCGGTCAGTTGACTAGCTCAGTGCAACAGCAACACCACTGAGCTCCGCACTGGCAAACAGAAGGATTCCTCCATATCAAATCAGACTAGCTCTCATCTGCTTGGATTTCTCAACACGACACTACAGTCTGCAACACAGGTGCATTTTCAGGTAGTTAGGAAAACAATCACACTTAACACCGTTCATTCTGCACATCCCACTGGCAAATGACCACCTTGACATGAAGACGATCCATCTCCTGCTATTTGTTTAGATTGTCCTTGTCTTTTCCTCTCCATCCTTCATAGCAGACCATTGTTAATAACAAAGGGCAGAGAAAAGGCCAGAACTGGTTATTTATGCAGTACATTGCCTCAACTAATGGACAGAAAAATGTGCTCAATTGCCATTTCTTTTCCTCCCCACCTCATATGAAACCATAGGCTTGTGGAACTTCTTTTATTAGCACTATATCTGCAAATCTCTTTGGAACATTGCACAACAGCAATCTGCAATGAAGTGTTACATTCAGTCTTTGCCCTTGGCATACCGTGCATGTCTTGATAGAAAGATAGAAATCATGCCTGAACCACTTTCAGATTTGTAAGAGGCTGTTGATATTTGCTTTCTGGTGACTAATGGGGGAAAAGCCAACAAAACATTACTGTTTTTTTAATTCCCTGTCCTCTCACATCAGGGCTGCTTATCTATTATTTTAAAGGTTAAACTGAGAAAGATTAACCTGTGAATAGGCAGTGTCTGATTAACTACCAAAAAATGAATAGCTGCATTGATTTTGAGTAAAATCAGAGGCAACACAAACAGCATCGGCATGGACAGATATAAGAAAGCCTGAGCCCCTCTGCCAGTTTTCCAAAGTGGTGATATAGACCCGTTAGAGCAGCACTGTGTCCCAGCTAATACAATCTTAGCAAAAAACCAAACACAACAGAAGAAAGTAAATACACAGAGCGCACCATATAAGCTGCATAGACAAGAACAGAGCTCTGACCAACCTTACCCCAAACCAATGCCTAACGCACTTTCTGTCTGATCTTGTAACTGCCTATATGCAGTGCTACCACAGCCGGACTGCTGAACCAACAGAGTTCCTTTGGAGCTTGTTCAAGGATCCCCTACAATACCATGTCAATGGCTTCCCAGTCCTACATACTCAATAAAAAAAGCCTTCTAATGTCTTTAGCGAGTAGCTTGAAAGGAGAAAACGTTAACTGAGTATGGCATGACAGAGTAGATCATGAAGCAACTTCATCTGGGCAACAGGAAAGATGTTCCTTTTCATTCAAGTGGTGATATGAGATTGGTATGCAATTATATATCTGTGAACGCATAAAGAAAGCTCTGGGTTTGAGACACTGAACAACTGGAGGAAAAGGAAAATGCACCAGGATGTTAAGCAGCAGTACTTTACCAAGAATCATGCAGATTTTTTTTGGCAGACGCAAGAGCTTTTCCCACTGTTATATCTGAAGAAGCAATAAACATTATGGTTCCAAAAAAAGGTAACATTACTACTGACCTGGGTAATGTAAGCGAGATTAAGATCAAGCCCACAGTATTTCACCAAACCTTAGTTTATTCTTTGTTGCTCAACAGATTATTTTGGAGCACCAAACAGCAAGAGCAACAGGGAAAATGGAGTGAGAGTGAGCACGAGAGCGTACGCACACGCAAGGAAACGCTTTTTTACTGTGAGGGGGAACAAGCACTGGCACAGGCTGCCCAGAGGTGCTGTGGAGTCTCCACCCTCGGAAATATGGAAAAGCAGAAAAGCCGTCTGGACGCGGTCCTGAGCAGTTGGCTCCAGGTGGCCCTGCCTGAGCCGGGGGGTCGGACAAGGTGACCTTCAGGGGGCCCTTCCATCCTCAACCACTGTGATTCTGTAACACATATATTCTGTAGACACCCAAATGCGCACACATAGACTGCATATAGAGGTATATAAAAATGTCTATACACACACATATAGAGCACCACTCCCCAAGAACTCCAAAATAAATAGCCTGTCACTGGCATTTATCCTGTTCCAACCGGAGCAACTACACTGTAATTCCATGCCACAACGGTGCACGGATATACAGTTCTCCACCCTAATTATACATTTGCTGCTTCCGTAATTTTGTGTAAATACAGTAAGATAGCAGCTGTCTTGTGCTTCTTATTTCTTCCAGAATACTTTAATAGTCCTCTGATATTTAATTACACACCACATATTCTTCCTTCTACAAATTAAGTGTCTTATTTAATTAAAAATCCTACTCCATTAGCATAGCTGAAGTTAGCAAACAATAGTTATTGTTTTCTCTAGCGCTCTTTGTTAGGGCTGGTTACATTAGTTGTTGTGAGCAATTCATCTGCCCCGTTTAGCCCTTCCCCCCAACTCTACAGCATAAATGAATTTTGATTTCATTAATTTGTTTTTCACCCCCAATTATTTCATGAATGTCCTATTTAAACATAATTTGCCAAATGATCTTTAACTTTTCTTATTTCTTTTACGAAATGTTTTACTTTGGTCTGTTCATTATTTCTGTTATTTCTTGGACTGACCACTTGCAAGTTGTTAGTTGGGTTCATCCCCCACCCCCACCCCTACCCCTCCGCCGCCCATTATCTGATTAAACAATTCTGGGCTTTAAAAATCACTTTTTCTTTGTCCAAAAAATTTTCTTGAATACATGCAGTCATGCTGTTTCACGAATAATGTATTAAAACTTTGGAGAACACTTGAAGAAAAAAATCCTGGAAATACGCACAAACTTATTTGTGTGGCTTCCCTTCCTGTCCATGTTCTGTGTGAAAAAGTTCTCACTGAATATGAAGAAAATAAAGGAACTGCAAATCAGGGAAATGTGTCTACAATGAATTACATCTGGAAGAAAAGATGGCCTTTGCTAAGGCTATAAGCACAGTAACTGCCACAGTATTCTTTGAGGTTCATAGTGGTTTTAAGTTCCTGTTCCTGGCACGCAGCTTTCACGCTCAGAACATACCTAACTCCTGTTTGAACTCCAAATCTGAAAAACTCATGTTTGTTACCAGCATTCCTCTTCTTTCCCCTATTAAAATAGTGATCCTTTACAGCTCATCCATGATCTTCGTATGTTTTCACATTAAAAGTCAAACAGATCAGATTCTGACTTGCGTAAGAGGAAAAAGGAGCAAATAAGATCGATCTTGCCACAGCTTAGTCTACATAAAAGTCTTGTATCAAATTTAAGTGTAATATCAAACCACACCAATTAAACTGGCATAAAATGTTAGGAGAATGTCCTTACTGCAACCTAGGACAAGTACATTTCAGCTTAACTTAGTTTTATTAGGGATTAACTTTTGGAAAGTTAACTTTAAACAGGTGTAAAGAGAAAAATAAGATATGCGGTGCAACATTCCTGGAAAACAAGGCCGAGAGCTGTCAGCCCTAACATGAAAGAGCAGAGACTGCAGTTATTTCCAATTAAGGAAAACTCATTTACACCATATCTTATTATGCTTCAACTTCTCCTGTCAAGCTGGAGACCTCTGCACTAATGTGCTATTTCTATTTAATCTTTTCAAGCAAACAAAATTGTTTATCTTTGCTGAGCCAGATCAGTTCAAGCCATTACAAGAGCTGTTCTAAAAATTACGTTCCCTTTACTTCCAGCCCCTGTTGCTCCAGAGAGCTGCCTGACTCTCTATCCCAACAGATTCACAAATGTCACCAAAACCTGCAGAGCACTGACCTTTAAAGTTCTCTGCTGAACTGTGCAACACGTGGCACTCTGAATAATTGAAATGGTTGATTTGAGCAGGAGATAAAGCAGAAAACCATGCAATTCTCCTTCTTACTTTGAGTACACATGTAAATCTGTGCGTTAGTAAGCGATGATCATCATGAACATACCGAAATTATTTTTCGACGTCCCCAGCAAACTTTTGTTCACGTCTCCCATGTACAAAAAAATTGCCCTGTGCAGAGACCTCTGTGTTACACTCAGCAAAAGAAAAAACATATATATAACAAAGGATAAACCGCTATTCCAAAGCGCATACAATTGAAACAGGAGATGAGACAAGACGCAGAAGTGAAGTATAATATGTATCATGGTGCTACTTTAGGGAAGCATTAAAGTAGCAGAGATGAAAGAGCAGGTGTTAGATGCTTGAGGAACGGGGGTCCAACTTTTAAAAAAAATTTTTAAAGATTCTCTTCCTAGCTCTCTCACTGATCTGTAATGGGATCTTGTGCAAGACTACGTGCCTCATTTTGTCTTGTCTATTTAGACTGTAACCTCATCAGGGTAGGAAACATTTCTCACAGTGTAGGTCTGACACAGTGTGAAAACAAAGAAGAAGATATGTGAGCAGTTAATTTATCAAAAAAGCCAAAATCTCCAAGTTCCAGGCATTTTTTCCCATGTTATGAATGCTGTAGAAAATATGGGGTTTCTGGATGTCTCCAACATCCATTGAGCTTGCATACTAGCGTGTTAATCTGGTTTTTAGTTTTTGTGTGGTTTTTTTTTTTTTTAAGACATTAACTTTGTAGTTAAAATTAACTTTTTTAAACTTTTAATGCATTATTTAAGATAACCCCTTACTATATTTTCTGCAGTCAAGAGCAGTCAAGATTTAAACATTAAAAAAACCCCAAACCCGAATTAGATATCAAAACACCAACTGTTAATGTAACATGAATAGATGACCAGATTGCTCTTGTGACAGAAGCGGTCACAAGTTGTCTACAAGGGTAACAACTTACAATATGTTTTTAATTTTTGCTTTCTGTACATTATGCTACTAACAGTGGGGGAAGTTTCCATCAGCTTCTGGGTTGAAGAGAGGAAATGGGGCCCATCTGGGTAGGAATTTATTACAAGTCTGATAATGACAGCATCATATGGATGAGTTCACTGTTTGTAATGGAGGGCAGTCTAAAAACACTGGGAAGCATAAACACACATCTGAGAAGAAATATAACACTCCTAACTAGGCAAATTATCAAAAACATAATCGTAAGATGAGGCTCGCCCTCATTTCCTTGGTGTGCACAAACTCAAAAAGAACCAAATACAGTGAAAGAAGTCTTGAGGAATCTTGTGAGGTGTTTCTTCAACTGGGTCTGTCCTCAAATACTGCTGCTGCTTTTTATCCCCAATTAGAATAATAGATTAACACAAAGATACTTTCACTCCAGGAAAGAACGTAATTGGAAACTGATAAACCGCCACAAGTGCGATCTGAGCCATGAGATTCAACAGGAATAATCAGGAAGTGGGCGATGACCCACAAGCCAGCTGTTTAAGCACATTCAGACACCTCACGTCTGGCACAACAATGAAGAACAATCCATTTGTATATACTGAATAATCTGATCCCATTTCCACGCAGATTTCTTAATTCTTTCCCTGAAACATTTGGTGCTGGCGCAGACCTCTGCAGTGTCAGTTCCAAAGCCTCTGCTGTAGCTCTGCTGTCTGATGCCAATGTTGCATTTTGCTCAAGGTAAGGTTTAATGTAGGCTTCTGTTGAAAGTAGAACAATAAGAACAGTTTTCAGATGTCCTCCATGTTAGCAGCAACACACAGAGTAGGAATACTAACCATGACTGACAAACTTAAGAGGTTTAATTTCCCAGCATATTTATTTATTCAACTGACTATCATAAAATGCCCGTCACCTTGACAACAAGCCATTTATTTACAAATCGGGAAGCACAGAATGGCATAAAGATACCTACGCAGAGCGCTACGTTAGGGGAAATGGCTGTCATTGCTTTTTGAAAAGTAACTCCAAAAGAGGAGCGGCAGCGGGAGGCACAGGAGGAGGGAACATCGCTCAGGAGAGGGATGCTGAGGCACTATATTGCTTTTTACCATAGCAGGCATTTCTTTATGGGTATTTCTGAGTTGGTAACCATCTGTAGTTAATTATGAATCAACTTCTCAATAACCCGCTAACGCCATGGGCTCCAACAAGTGTAAGCAGTAAGTACAGTGAAGAATATTAACACTGACATTAACAAGATATGCTCTGCACACTCTGTTCGGGACAATGCATATGGTCATATTTGTTCCTTTGGGGAACGAACTTAAAGCTACCTAGATCCAATCTACAAAAGAGTCCAAGACAACCTATAGCTCCATTAACCCAGAGCAGCTTACTATCGCTCATCTAAAAAGTTAGGATTTTTTTTAAAAGACACTACAGACAAGGCACCAAAAATCAACAACCTACATTTGAAACAAAAAAATGCAGGTTCTCTTTCCAATGACATTTTCATTTTTCTAAAATGAGACTAATTATGCTGATGAGAGCGAGATCCAAATGGCACCTAAGCCCTGAAGATCTTAAAGTCTTTTTTGTGTGTGTGAAGATAGTGTACATTCACACATACAGGAATAATTTTTTATCTGATGCAATGAAACACACACACACACTGACTCTGCTCTGGCCTTACCTCCAGTACAAACAAGAAATCAAATCCACTAAATCTACAAGTCCAGCTGTCAATCCCCTACACATTAGAACCAGCAGCTGTTCAGTGCGTTATTGCACACAACCTTCCAGAAAACGAAGAGGCTGCTCCTCACAGGTCTGTCAGTCATCTAGTCTGGCAAAGTAGTTTTAAACTTGTCTTGTGTCATTTATTAGTCAGCATAAATCAAAACGCTGTCCTAGGTATCTACCGCCCTTGGGGTTCTTCAGCACTGCAGACAAGCTGATGCATTATGACAAATACAAGGAGGAACAGGGGCGCAACCTCCAATTCCTTTTCCTCAACTGCATACAGCGGAGGCAGGCCCAGGAGCCCCTCCACCACATCACTGCATCTCCTCGTTGTAGGAGCCTAGTATTGTAGCAGTACTTACTAACTGATAACACACAAAAACATCTAAACCAGCTAAGCAACCTCCCACACACCAAAAATGTTAAAGACTAGTAATTTAATTCATAGACATTAGAGAAGTATGAGCTACAGAAACATCTAGTTTTCAAATTGGCAACTCTCACAAAGCAGTTTCTGCAGGTTTTTACCCACCCCTTCAAAAACAGGTTTTGTTCATCTCTCACATGCTGTATGTAACAGAGTATGCTGTAAAGTAAGAGCTGGTCAGAAAGGATCCCCCCTCTTGCCGCCCCCCCCAGCAAACACATGAGTTTGACCATTATTTTAGATTTGTGGAACATGGGTCAACAGCAGCTTTATTCTTTTTCTTATTTTTCTTTTTTAAGAATATTCTTAGCAAAACCCCTAATAAACTACTCAAACCATACCTATAAAATAAAGATGTCTTCAAAATAACCATCAAGCATAGCAAACAAACTCAGGAAACCTATTTTGGGAGTGATCGGGTTTGACTTTTAAAAACAGATCAGCCTATATATTTTAAAGGTTGTGTCTTCCAGGTATCTGAGCCCATCTCAGTCAGTAGCTAACTAGGATATCCTGTGAGGAAGAAAACATCAGCCCTTTACAGACAGAATGCATACAAACATCATATGAGCAGCTCAGGATTACACACAGAGTTAAAGGCTGAGAGGAAAAATAAATCAGGACCTCACAATACATTCTAGTTGCACCATCACCTCTTCCCTCCAGATGGGACAATCTTCCCAAAATTTGGGGTAATTTGGTTCAATAAAACCTCTGTGATATACCTCACTGGTTTACATAGTGCCATTCTGTACGCTAGATGCTCAAACCAACAAGGTGGGCTCTTTGAATTTTTACCCAAAGCTATAAAAAATAACTTCTTGCTGGTAATAGCCCACATGTAGCATCTCTTCAATAAATGCAGAATATTGGTGAGCTTGAAGGGACACCTGCTGGCAAAAGGTGACATTACAAGCACATAGCATCATGCTACCGAGTTACCATGTTACTGAGTATTGGCATAGGAAGAGAACCCCAAGTGATATTACGGCCTGTGATTGTACAGTGACCAACAGCCTGGAGGAGATAGAAACTGTCATGGAAGGCATAAAAAACTCATTTTGCTTAATTCAGGATTCAATTGCAATTGCATCAGCGTAACCACATCCAGTTGGGTTACGTGGCTGCCTTAAAACATGGATAAACAGAATATTGCATCTGCAAAGCAGGAAGATGTTATTTGGCTAGAAGCCAAGTGTGCTGCCACGCTTCTCATAAGGGCCCCGCCAGCCGAGCAAAGACCCTGCAGCAAAGGTACCCATACTGGGTGAACGCCAGATTCTGCCTCTGTAGGAAAAAGCTGGAGGTGACTGTGGGAGAAGAGGTACACACTCTCAAAGGTATACATACAGTATTGGATTTCAGTTGGAGCAAGCACCCTTGAGGATTTGGACAAAAAAGCGAAGAACAGGATCTACAAGACAACAGCATGTTAGGAGCACCACTGGGTGTCTGGACACCTCCCCACACCGCATCATGAAGAGTCAAAGGCTCCAGAAAAGCCTAGCCTGTCCTTGCCACAGAGATTATGGAAAGCAGAAACTGGACCATGCCCAGACACGAGCAGGGATCCCCACGCAGACGTGAACATTTCACAGTCTGCCAGTGCTTATAACTTTTCTATGACATGATGCTGTGCTTTGCCACATTGAAGCGATGCAACACTAGTGGAAGGATACTTCCTTCCCCTAATTCAGCTCGTCATGCTTATCTTGTAACATTTTACACTGGGGAAGAAGCAACTTCTGCATTAGATGCACTGGAGAGCAGACAAGACGCTGTAGTTAAGAAATCACTATAACCATTTCTTCTTTTCATCCATATAAAGGGAGGGACTTTGAATGCTCACAGTTGCCATAAAAGGCCATCCTGCCCCAAAGCTGCTCCTTTACCAGCCTTATCTTCCACACTCCTTT
Organism: Sula dactylatra; assembly: GCA_013389905.1. Taxonomy (NCBI): domain Eukaryota; kingdom Metazoa; phylum Chordata; class Aves; order Suliformes; family Sulidae; genus Sula; species Sula dactylatra. The sequence continues at coordinate 89,122 of WEKW01021587.1, read as the reverse complement.
TACAAAAAAAATCTATTAGGCTGCAGAAATCCTCTAGATGTGGTTTTCTATTTTGAAAATAAGAATCCAAACAGATAGCTCCTTGCACTGAAAAAAACCAAAAGAAAAAACCAGAAGTCACTGCCCATACTGTAGCACTAACCAACACCACTAAAATAACAACCCCGCATGTACCTGGGATGGTAAATCGACAAGTATTTCAGAGGTACAGAACACTTCAATTTCATGCTCTCGAGCGCTTGTTACTACTAGCAAAAGCATGCAAAAGATGTATATAAAGTGATGTAAAAATACTTAGCATGCCCTGTACGTGGCTCTGCTTTAGAGTTTTCTTCAGCAGGATGCGTGCTTGTTCTAGTACATTATTGGGTATCGACCCTCTTCCATGAAAACATCAGGGATAAGAGCTGATTTAAGGACCACCTTTGTCACTCCCTCTACACCCCACCCCACCGCAACTTCTGCTTTAAATATTTCTCCAACCCCATAATGACGGTGATTAGCTGATGTCTGTGTAGTTTTGACCTAAAAGATAGTAACTGCAAACACAGTGGTTCCATACATTTAACAGGAGGAAAAAAAAAGTCAAAATACATTCCCCTAAGGCTTTTATTTCCAAATATAGTTGTGGGAATCCCCCCTTTTTTTTTCTGAATGCAAAGCTTTTCAAGTCTTTTTGCTTCAAGCTGATCATCATAATTAAAAGAACTGATAAAAAAGCCTTCATTAAAGGGATCTGTGCGTATTAGAGTTCATTAAAATGTAATTCCCACAAAACAGGACATTTTAATCTATCCATACTTGGGAAAAGAGGGAGGAAAATTAGCTGTTTTTTTCTCCCTGCATGTATCTGTAGGCCATACATGTTAATTACAATTTACTTGTCTAAATGAGAAAATTATACATTAGCAAGTAGTTAACTAGTTATTAACTCAATTACTCTTCAGAGATTTGGGAGAAGTTGTACTCCCAGCTAAGGTGTCCATTCTAGCTTGTATATTATTGTCTTGCATGTTCTTTAATCTACAGAGAAGTTGTTGAAAGGATTAAAGCAATGTTTTTAATATGGTTTAAGTATTGTAAGTTACACAGAGAAATACTCGTATAACCATTTTACAGGGAGGTAAACTGAGGCAGAGGTTACCTACAGCCAACACTCCAGATTGTGTTTGTTATAATTCTGGCTATACATTACCAAAACACAAAACTCTTTTGAGCAAACAGAGCCAGCAGATTCAACAACTTCAAGCAGGTGAGTGAAAAACAGCACATGCTTTGATATGTAAAAAAGTACAAAGCTGAATGACCTGTTTGAGTTGATGAGGACACAGCAGAAGGGGCCCAGGAGAGATCAGCGCTCAACCCTACAGTGTCTGAGCATCACTATATTTCAGAAAGGGNTCTTGTTCTTTGAGATATACCGATTAAAATGATGACCTAAGTGTTAGATACTGCTTTTTATGATCTTTCTCCATGCAGTTATCAGTCCCACTGTACACATTATGAATCTATACTCACATCATTCCTAAATAACATCAAAATTATATTAAATGTTTTGTAAATGGGAAACCTGTGCATGAAGTGACTGTTATCTGGGGGTTCCTCTTGCCATCTTCACTCCTACTCAGATTTTAACACTGCAAGTACAAATGGAACGGGGCCAGGCAGACATACAGGTCTCTTTCTGGCAATCGTGTTAAACTTAGTGCAATTGTCCAAATAGGTGGTGCTGACATGCAGTTCCACCATTGATCCTCTCTATTCACACACACTATCAGATCACCAAAAAGTCATTTTAGCCACAAGAGAAATCCACCTTCCTTTGTAAATAAATCCCAGACACACCAAACTGGCAGCTCCCATCTCCCTACCTAGTTAAAGGACATTTGGCTGAACTCCTGAAGCAAAAGCAGAGGAGACATCAGTAATTTGGCAGGCACATCCTGAAGAGATGAGCTTCTAAGGAAAATTATGGTAGGAATATCATTCACATCTGGTCAGTGGAAAATGGGAGTAAAACAGTGTTCCTCCTATGTTTCACAGCTACCTTGTACTGGTGGGAGTCATTACATACAGTAAAGCACCGTATGGGGTAAGACCGTCCAGAACAGGCCTAATCCTCAGCTGAGGTAAACTGACTCCCTGGAGTAGCACCATTTTCTACCAGGTTACCTGCTCAGCATATCAGTGGCTTCACTCGACAAAAACTATTCAAAATATCAGATATCCAGTCTTTTAGAGAAACAGGCTCAGTATCTTTACATATAAAGTTGCTGGCTTTCTCTTTTCAAGATGCACACAGTAATACTTTTCACAAATGCTATATCTTCAGTCTAACTGGTATGTAATGAACTGTTGATAGATGACAGCAATCATGAGTGACTGCTATTATATCTTATTCTGTGAGTGGCAGAATGAATAGCATGAATTCATTTCAGAGTGAATGAATACCTTCAAAGCACCTTTCATAAAACAGGAGCCTTCAAAGCAGGGTTACCATTTCCAAAGATTCAATATTGCTCCAATTTACTTTTCAGATGGAGGGCCAAGCTCATCTTCATCACAAGCCTTTTGAAGTCAGACACCAGAGCTGACTTTGGTTCACAAATTGTAATATACGGGGTATGTCTTCGAAAACAATTGTTACTGTACCTACTAATCGTATTGCATTGTACGGCACATAGTACAGTTCTATTGCTGTCAGCTGGAGGTCATCCTCCAGACAGACTTAACCCATTCCTTCACCGTGCAACTCTTCAGACAGATTTGCTGCATGTCTCTTGAAGGCAACAGCTCCTTTAGTGTTCACTGAAGACTAAGCAAGATTTCCCAGTAGTACCGATAGCGTGTGTTCACAAGGAGGCAACAACCTTGGCTGTATCACAGGACTTAGGTCAAAATATTTTCTATACTCTGCCAAGGTTACCACCTGGCACCTGTTCAGCCTCACTCCTCCCTGGCATGTTCACATAGTGGTACAAAGTGAATGTTACAGCAAACCAAAGGATGGATGTCAGCAGCAGCAGCTCGCTGCGACTTCCTCCAAGACAGATACTTTAATTTACATGCTCTCAAAACTGTGGCTTCATGTAATAATGGAATTTTTCATTATGCACTGTGCGTTAGGAACCTCTGAAAAGTCTCTCTGCTGAGCAGACTGCATTAGCAGAATGCAAGGAATACACATTTGCAAGTTCTTTTAATACAGCTGGACACTGAAAAGACTTTCCTGGAAAGTACCTTTCCAAATCAACAAAACACACAGACTTTATCCACAGATTTCACAGCCCTAAATTTCATTGTTTTCCACCTCCTCTTTGGGCACATACAATGTGTTTGAATTTCTCTACAAAATATTAGGGTTTTCAGTTAGGAGAACACCACCTGCCTAAATAAACTAAGTGTATCAATATATCAACTTTGACGAAGCATTAACACCTGAAGCTTTCTCATACCCAGGTATAATTTCTGGCTTATGCAGAGCATTTACTTAAGAGCAGGGAGGCAGAAGGGGACAGACTGTTGAAAAGGCCATCAGTGAGACCAAATCAAACCCTGATGCTCATACAAAAGCAAACATTACTTTTCCAACCACCTTAACTCTTACATATCAACCTTCTGGTTCCTCTCCTAATCCTCTTTTAACGTCCTTTCTGAAGGACGAGACATGAAGGCTGGGGAGAGGCAAGTAAAGTCGACAGCATAAATCTGTCCTGTCAGTGATCTGCACCATCTGTGGCCTATGAGATTACTGTTCCTGGGCAGTTAGCAACCTCCCACTGAGGGAGGGAGGCTCATAATTCTGGTGAAATTAAAGGTCAACCTGCAGAAATTCTCCATTCTCTGTTAACTGAAACAAACTGCTGACCAACATGAGGAAAAGAAACGTGAGTGTTTTCATGGTTGTACCAATCCTATTGATTTCTACTGGGCACAGAACCTTCCCTTCTTTTAATCGGCATTTTTTTTTCTTCTGTCACTCTTTTGTTAACAACAGCAGCAATAAAAGATCAAACAAATTTCAACGCCTTCACACTACGTGATGCGTATTAAAATTTCATAAAGGTCTCTGAAGTTGCTTGTGCTACTCTGCCGAGTCCATTACAGCAACTAGAACATACAGTTCCAAAACAAATTTTTTGCCTTGGGACACCAGGGTTCAGTGTATCAGAAGTATACAACTACTAAGACACAAGTTGCTCTGTACTGCAGACAGTTTAAGTGCTTTGTATTGTTCGCATTTCCATGACACCTGATTCTTTGCATTACTCATATAACACAACCCTTGACTTTCCAGATATTAAAAAAAATACGCTGCTTATGGTACTGTACATCAAGGCTTCAATTCTTTTCATATTTACACACGTAAAGAGGATCTGTATCCTGAGGAAACTGCTTTTCATGACTTAGAAAGCATACAGCTTGGGTTTCTCTGGTATTCTGCTGCTTTCTACAAAGCACACGCCACTCAACTACACACCACCTGGATACAGAGGGGAAAAAAACATTGGTCATGCTGTAAACAAATAGTTATCTCAGGTTTTCTAAAGGATCACACTGCTTTCACTGCGCTGTGGAAATATCTGGATTGCAAAATTAATGCTGTTTCCAGGATCTTTACCTTATATGCCTCAGAATTTAGAAGACATGACTTCTGAATCAGGGAATCAGTAGAAAACAAAATACGGTTTCATGTGAAAGGCTGTTTATTATTCAAAACTGTATCCTATTCCTATTGACATTCCTCTTTGTGGCCCAATAGTAGAAACCTCAACTCACGATCTCAACTTTGTCTTCATTTATGATGCTCTGCTACACTATCATGCTGTTTACTGAAAGTTATGCTGATTTGCATCCCAGTTCTGTATCAATTGTTTATTGCTCTTTCTTCTCATGCAACTTTCCTATTACCTACTTCTTCTTCCTTAAGATTATGAACTCTCTAGCACAGGTTCTATCCTATCGGAGGCCACTGTAAATAAGTAATCAAAACCAAAAGCCCAGCAGAGGAAGCTACAATGCATAACTTGGGAGTCACCATTCAGAGTCCAGGTAATGCTATTTTACTCATCTGACAAGAACTTCTTAAAAAAGTTAGATTTATTACCACTGTAATACATGCAGTTTTAAGTTTATTCTAGGTAAGTCTAGGTAAGGCTACTATATTGCTAAATACAATTAAATGTCTCATGACCTACAGTACAGCACACACCTTCCCCCATATTCGACCAACATCACTGAGCAATGAATTATGGAATGCGGCACAAGGCTAAAGACATCCCAGTTTCATCTTCACATCAGTTAAAGCCAAGTACGTAGCAGCTGTATACAGCACGGGGAGAAATAATTACTTTCATACATCTGATACAGAGTACAGGCACGAGAAGCAGGTCCCAGCTGCAAGGCTGCTCACACCCATGCAGTCCAAAGAGGCTCCAGGTTCATTTGTGAAGCTAAACCCACAGACCTTGCATCCCAAAGGAAGAGACATCACTGCATCTGATGATCAGGCCACTCAGCCACTCTGCCCTTCCCTGTACTCACCAAGGTCCTACACACCTCGCACTGCAGCACACAGGATGACATCAGGTACATTTTCACAAAACCCAGAGGAAACATTAGGCCTAGTGAGACGCGTGAGATCTGTGCCATTGGCACTATCCCACCTTCGTAACAGGAAAACAAAACACAGAGGAACTGAGGGCCTGCTCTATAAGGGTGTGTGGCAGAGCTAAACTTAGCGCCATGTCCCCAGGTATCAGCATTTCTGTTACAAACTTTGGACCCCACAGATGAACCTCCAGGGAATGATGGGCTTTATCCTGCAGCACGCCTCTCCCTATTAAAATGGTACAGAGAAATGAATGGCGGCAGGGAAGACCATTTTCAACAGCACCGAGTATCCAAGTCACTTCTGTCAGTGACGCTCCCGCAGATTCTCGGTAACCCTGAACGTCAGGCCTAAGTTTAAACATGCACCACAGAGCGCTCACTTGGCCTGCTGCGTTTGCAGACCCAAGCGGTACATGATGAGCTACATGTTTTATTAAATGAGCTGCCTTTTCAAATTTGGTAACTTCCCGCTCCTCTCCTGCAGATACTTTTGAAGTCATCTTCTGACTGCTACAGTGAACCAGATAAAAGTCACTGGGATTTAGGAAATTTGCCTCCCACTGTGTGTATTGAATCTTAGATGATGAAAATAAATAAATAAATAAGCCCTTGAGTTTCCCTCTGAACTGCAGTGTAAATACTTCTTAAGAGTGGAGCAAGTGGTTTGAAGAGCTTGTTTCACTTGTTCCATGCAAATATCAAGATTAACAGAGAGATTAATTACGTCCCATTTTTCTTCTTACAAAGGATACAGGCAGATTTAGAATAACAAAAATAAACCCTCTGGATTAATATTCATAACACAATGCTGAGCAGTACAAAAGAAACTCATTTTTTATGTAAAAAGGGGGAGAAAACAAACCGTCAAGAGTGCTCCAGAAGCATAAATACATATTAAGTAAGGAGGTCTCACAGGATGTACTTTCTCAGTCTGTAGAAAGAGGGTTGGTGGCTCAAAAAGGGTGTGCAACATGTCACGGTCTCAGGGAATGAAACCAAGTTAACGGATTCCAAATCAAAATTTGATCTGGGTCACGTCAAAACTTGTATCTGTTTCCATTTAAGTTTTCTGTTAATCCTTATGAGAGCTGTAACCTTGGGTTCAGGTCTCTTAACAGCTTCAAAGCTCAGGAGGATTTTGGTTTGAGGTCCGGGTGCAAGTTACGTCGGTGTTATTAGCTAGTCAAGTGCACTATGCAGGGAACACTGGCCAAGAAAAAAAAGTGACGCCATCACTGCCCCCATACTTTGGCGATAAATACAAGCCCAATTTTGAAACATGCAGCACTGAAGGTTGAAATGGGAAGAATGAAATGTTGCCTGAGAAACAAACTAGTCTTGCAGTTTATGGCAGGTTCTGACTGAGGTAGGAGAACTTTGTGACTACTTTTAAGTTCCTACTTCACCTAAATATGCACTTATCCGAGAACTGCACGTTAGATATGCAACTAAAACTATGCTATGCTGATAGGTGCTCTTCTAAAAAGTAACAGCAGTATTAGTTCTTGAAATTCTTTGACAAGCTTTGAATTATTTAGTTTATAATTAAAAGCCTGTTGGGTTTTTTCACGGGAGTCACAGTATTAGGGGTACTCTCAGATTTTATTTTTAAGTTTCCAAGTTTTGCAAAACTATAAAAGATTGGCAACATCAAAATCTGTTAATTATCATTATACTTAATATCCTGATCCTTAGAGGCACTGAATCACTGTTTCTGCCTGCTGATCATTTGCAACGCTGTCCTGCGTAGGTGGTTAAGTTATTCAGTTCAGGTCATACCAAATACTGGGTTACCCAAGATCATCAGATGACTCTTCAAGACCAGTAGGTTTAGGAGTTTATGGGCAGAGAGTACATGATCCATGTACTCCAGCAATATGTAGATTTGCAAAGGTTTATTTATTTATGAAAGGAACAAAGCTTGACAGCTTGAAGTATACTTCCAACTGCAGAAAAAACATTTAATTCTTGCTGCTGCAGGCCTGAGTTTTGTTTTTTGAATAAGGAAATCGGAGAGAAATTCCAGCATTCCTCCTGGCACCCCTTGAGCTCTCTTGTTGACTTTTCATCCAGTTCCAGGCAATTCTGGAACTTACACATGCAAGGAATCTCATACATTAAAATATCCATGATACATGTAATTTGATGTGTAAAGTATATTTCATTTGCAGCACTACCAGGCATGCAAACTGTTAAATGATGGTTCCTTATCATCATATATGTATGTACCATAATACACTAATAGACATACATACACTAAATGAACAACACAATACTTGTTTATGAAGCAGACTGTACTGATGTATAAGTTTAAAGAAAAAACCCCCAAAACACAAACCACACCCACAACCTCAGACCACAATGGAGTTCGTTTTCAGAGAAGCCCCAGAAGATCAAGGCGTAACTCTTGTGGCAGGGATTATGCTGGATTAAATTGGCATCTGCATCACCTGTATGCTAGGTATTAAAACCACTGCGTAGTTCAGGCATAAAAGGTTTAGGTCTTCAGCTGCTAATTCAGTTAGATCAGGAATAACTACCTCCTGTGTTTCACGTGTGATAGGGGTCAAATATCAAAATATCCAAAAATGTCATTTGCTTTTCTGCAGCTGAACCCCATTCTGACCTGCTCAGTTTGTAATACCACATCCTCTACTTCCCCACTAATTATTCCGTATTACAAATCTGTGTATTTGCTTCCTCCTTTCTTCTTGTCTTTATTAAATGTCATCTTGCTGATTCTGGGACATTTTCCCAAGGAATGAAAATTATTTCAAGTTATATCCTATCTTCCAAAGCACTGACGACACCCACCTCTCCTTCCAGGTTTGTGTAAGCTCAGAATGCGCTAAGCAACTGAGAAGCCTCTAAAAGTTTAATTTAGCGTGCAACGCATTTACAATCACTTGGGATTTCAGAGTTAACATTATTTTATATGCTATGGCCTCCCAAAAATATTTCACACAGTATCAGCAAGACTGTACCCATATGCTCCTGTTTGGAAAAAACTGCTCCCTAACAGCTAGATGAGGGCTCTTATTAAGAAACCTCGTGTGGTGGAGGATCTCTGATACTCAAGGGAAGATCTGTACTACCAGGGAGGACAGGGCAGTAGGATTTATAAATGCAGACATGAACACATAGATATATACAAGTACGCTCAGATTTGTTATTTTCAGCTCACCATCTATTTATGAATTTTATCAAGTGTACTTTTAAAAGAGATTTATTTAGACAAACTTTTTGTTTCACCTTGCACTTGTAATCGAAAAATCAAGGAGATGAAGTCAAAATGTCATTAAAGGTCTGACTTATTTTTTGGAGCAGTTTACGGTAACAGCCCATTTTATATATCGGATGCAACAGAGACGGAACTTAATACATGTAATTATGCAGTTTGCAAATGTGACAGCTCTGATGTTGCTGCAGTACAAGTCTATGCAGTTAAATCAGAATTATAATGACAGTAATTACGCTAATTAGCCTTTTTTTCTAGTTTGTTACCAGCAAAGTTTTGCATATTTACGTAACAGCTACTTCTGTTTTCTCCTAAAAATCCACCATAACCAATTCACTAAAAAGCTAATTTATCACAGCCGTGTAATACACAAGTAACATTCAGAGATGAAAATGCAGATGCCAAAAGGTTAAGACTTAAAATCCGTACAAAGTTTTTCATAAATTATTTACATGCACAGTCTACAGCTGTAATGCTTAGAAGTTTAGATAGGCATAGGGTGAAGTATTTAATGTAATCCACAGGCAGCACCACAATTTATACGTAAGAGTACACACACAACAAGAGACTGCTCTGCAAATGACATGGAAACAGCAAGGCTTCCAGTCCTCTGGCAAGGCAACAAGGCTTTGAGCAAGACCTGTTCATCAAAATGCTTTCAAATCACATTGCGCTGCTAAAATGTGTAAAACATAACACACTATGGATCCAAGGATCTCAGAGCCTGACTCTGCACTTAAATCCTAGATGCACACTGTATTTTATATACTTGTGGGAATCCCCTTAATATCAGCCAGATACTAAGCACACTAATAGGTCTTTACAACATCAAACCTACCTTTTCCTTAGAATTTCTAATGTTTGTCCAAGGAATACATTGATTACTATTATTAAAGCACTGCCTAAATGTCCCCAAGAGGAAATGTAGGTATGTACAGTACAGAGACAGGGTCATCAGTCACATCAGATTCACTGGTGTTTGGTATTGACTACATCAAATCTGTTGCTGTCCCTCTGTACTTATTACAAAGTTATCAGTATTAATGAATAATTTGGTTTCTGTTCTAGGTCTGAAGATGTCTGGAAGTAAAGCCATTATGATTTTCTCCATCTAATACAGCCTTGAGCCTGACTCAGAAGGCTCCAATACCAAAACGTGTTTCCCATTGTTCTGAACCAGACCACTGCGATGCAGATATAAGTCTTCCTTTGAATCTAAGCTATAGCTGTGATTAATCACATCGTCCAACAAAATACAATTTAACTGAAAAATCATCCAAACAGTTCCGCTCTTGGATTGTGTTTTCCACTGACTTATCCTCTGACAATAACACACTTCACTTGGTGCAACTTCCTAAACCACAAACATCTGCCAACTCTGAACAGCAGCTCTGTCACCTCACTGATCTTTGCAGAGAGTTCTGGGACCCCATACTGGTGAGGTCCATAACCCAGTGCCGGAACCCAGTCTGCTTCCTTCCAAATACATCAGCTGAGATTACACTTTCCTTTTCTTTAGGCTAGCTAGCAATGCACATGCCTGAACTTAGAAAAAAGTTATGCTCTGGAGCACTTTTCTATTGTCTGATAGAACTACACATTATGCCTATACTTTTCAGTAACAGAGAAACCCTGCGTGGTCTGTAGCCCATCCATACATTGTATTCACGGACACCCCACCAAAGGGCTATAGGCAGCCCGCAATATACTTCTGGGCAGCATGCTCAAGCTCCTCTCTGCTATAGAACACAAACCTTGGTTGAGGCAGCCCAAGGCAACTATTGAATTTGTACAGACACAGCCTTAAGACAGAAACCCAAAGTCACAGTGCAGCTCAGCTCAGGATGTAGTAAGACATGACAAACTGCCCAAGAGGAACACCCATTCTCTGCCCAAAACAATGCCAAATCAAAAAAAGCACTACTGCCCTTAGACGTACCTTTCAAGGACACTTATCTAAAGCGGTCACAGTTCCTATTCAACTTCAGAGCATGAACTTTCTGACCAGCCTGCCCATTGCACAGGAGTATTATAGCAGTCATGGGCTGTGGTTAAAGGATGTAACAGGGCCACGGAATGGGTCATTAAATTTAACACGTGTGCTAAATAGTAAAGGTTTGACTCTGATTCTTCTGGTAAAGCCCTTTAACTTATACCTTTAAAAAGCATTCAGCTAGAACCAGTATGATACTAATAGCCCCTGATCTTGCCTAATTAAGAATCCACAACTTTTATTCACCGAAGTCAGAGAATAGATACCCACACACTCCTCTAGGTGTTCTGGCATGCCTTATCTTATGTTATACACCCACAAGGGATCAGCAACTGCAGGGAGCATTGTATGTGAAGAACAGTTCAGCTCTCACTCTGGCTGGGTTTTCAAAAAAAGATTAAGAGAAAAATTATTTTTATTGACAATCTGACTGTAAGTGCTACAGGGCTCATGGGTGCAGAGTTCACTTAGAACTGGAACCCTTCCAGATTTTGTTGTTCCACAACAGGGACACAGGACAGTGCTTCACTGTTTTCATCAGCTGGCCACTTGCACTGCATGTGTCCTAGTGACAATTGCTAACAGCTTTACCTGAGCCTGTGTCAGCAATCTCCATGCTACCACTATATTTTCAGAAGCCTGTTACTGGCTTCAAAGCTGAAACTCAACAAACAACAGGGAATGAATTTGGGCATGTTATTTTCTTTTATTCTCCTTGTTTTAAAGTGACAAAATGGGAAGAAGCTTTTTGTTGTAATTGGTGTTTTAAGTATTTCTCAAGAGTAACATTTCTCTTCTAGAAGTTGCTTACAGAAAAGCCAACGAAAGCTCAGAGTCATGATGTAGTTCTTTGGAAGTCCACAGGTTGGATCCTCAGCTCATTCAAATTGGTATAATTAAATTAATGAAACTGAAGTAACTACATCTGCTAGCCAAATGTTTTAAGATGTGTAAAAAAGGCACATTATTTGTCTTCTGTTTTAGTCAGCATTGCTTTCAAGACTGTAAACAAACTATAAATCCATCAGATATATTTGTACTTTGCTTATCACAAGCACTCCAATGAAGACTCCAAGCCATATAATAAGAACTTGCAGGCTTTATGTCAGTTGCTGAGTGTCAAAGCTAACCTTTGCTTGTCAAAAAACATACCCACTTTCCTACTAACAAAACAGCGGAATGTTACTCTTTCACCCTTCCATTTACATGGCTTTCCATAATAGCAGTTGTTCTGAGAGGCACCACTAGAACTATACTCAGCTAAAAATATTACCAGTGGTTTGCAGAAGCACCCTTTGTACACATTCTGCATGATTTTGGGAAGCCAAGCAGCTTTATTAACAGTACAGTGAGTGAAAAGAAACTTGTCAGAGTAGAAAACCCCCTACTTTTTCATTCTTTTAGCTTTACTGTCCACTTTTCCTTTTTTAATAGACCAGTGGAAAACATAGCTCGCAACTGCCAGTCCTTCCTCCCTTTGAAACTTGTGGCAAATTCAATGCAATTTAGTCTGAGCAAGAACTGTCAGATAACATAGGAACATTTGTTATTCTCAGAGATGGGGGGGGGTGAAAAGGCATAGTCACAGCTGGACCCAGGAAAAAAGGAGAGGTTGAGTTTAATGAAGAGGGCTGGGAAAGGCACAGCTCAGGACACTAATAGAAGATATATTCAGAATACAAGAAAAAATGAACAGCGAAGGGAAAGTAAATGATATTCCTGGCTCAAACCCAACACATAGAGTGTGTATACATGTTTCTTTACTCACATGGGAGAAACATCCATCAGCAGTTTAAAGTGATTCACAGCAACCTTCCTCTATGGCCAAGTCTCTCCTAAAGATGTATATAGGGCTGAGCTGACCATTGGCGATCTGGCTTCCAAGCCACGTAATCAAAGAGATGCCTCAGAACAATTTGTTATATTTTTATGGCCCTTTCCATGGTGCCTGATTAAAAATGGCTAACTTTCTCTTAGGAAACATGTTGTAATCTAAAATTCCTCTGAACTGGGTCTTGCTAGCCACATTTGCCTTCTTGAATGCAGGCAAAAGATCTCTTCTGCATGCTGCTAGCACTCAAACTAGAAATCACATAGCAGGAAGATGGTCATTGTTAAAGAAAGTAATTTTATACACTTTGCAGAGTCATTTGCTATTTGTTTTGTACAGTTGTACAGTTTGAGAGCCTTCATTTTTGGGTACTCACCTTGAGACTGATTTAGACTAATTTCCTAATATACTGCATTCCCACAATTCCAGCTGATATCAGTAAGAGATATTGTGCCTCTCAAACTCAGGGAGTCTCAGCTATGTGAAGTGTAGGTGCAGCATAACAGACTTACGTTTACTTCTTGAATAACCAAACTTCATTTAAATAGTAGGCGTGTCCCTCTGTATAGAGCTAACATCACAACATCCAAAAATGCTTCTTCAATATACTTGTTAATGAAAACCACATTAAAGAGAGTAAGAGTCATTATCCAAAAAATTATACTGACCAATAAACAGAAAACTACAGAGTTGGACTAAATAAATAAATAAATCAATAAATCACCCAGCTCCTTGTTCAAGCCTACAGAGAAGCCTACAACATAAGGCTGAAAGCTTTGAGAAGAAACCAGCTGCAAGGCTTGTATCCTTCCCAAGTTGCTCAGAGCAAGTCAAGGGAAAGAGTTCTAGGGTGCCCTGCTTTTTCCCCTGAGGCAGAAAGGGCAGGGAGTACATGCTGCCCCTTACTCAAGCTCGAAGGTCCACCTTCCCATCCAGCCCACAGGGAGCATCTCTGAAATAAACCAGCAGGATCACAGTTCTTTGGATGTTTTATAAACAAGTATCCAAATATAAACAGCATTTTAAAAAATGGAAGCAATGATACTTTTTTTTGTATATAACAAACCTCAGATATTTATGAAATATCTTTCACGACATCCTTCCTTCCTTCCCACATCATTATTTCCCACCTTAGAAAGCTTACCCAGTGGTAAAGCTTTTTTGTTTGGTCCATGCCCCCTCCTCCCCCCCTTTTTTTTTTTTTTTTTTTTTTTAAATTTGGAGGGTGACAGACCTATCGCTGAGAAGATTCCAAGAAATCTCTGTGCATGTGTGCACAGGTATGCAAGTGTGAAAGACTGAGCAAGGAGTGCTGTACTGTTACAGGGATGATGCATTATTATTTTCAAAGCTTTAAAGAGAAAGAGTCAACCTTGTCAGCTTTGATTTGTGTTTGTTCATGCAGCAATTCAATAAGAAGATCAGTTGAGGCTGAGTGAAATTTTTTGTCATACATTTCTCAGAGAGCAACAAAAAACCATTTGCCACCTCTGCCCTTTGAACCAGGCTGTGCCAGGTGGGGATGCTGGCTGCATCCAAACAGCCTGCAGCTTCCTGAGGCAGCCCGGAGGCCAAAGCAGTATCCCAGCCATTCTGCCTGTCTTGTTTGGCATGTCATTGGGATTGGTCCTGGAATGACTCTGCTGATATCCTGCAGCATGGAGAGCAGGGAGGAGAGAAGACACATAAAAATTGTACGGGCCTAAATGCTCATTTAAGTATAATAAACTGGATGTTAAAAATCTAATTTGGAAGAAAAAAAAAATGGAATAGGGGATGTTCAACACATACAAGGTTAACAAGTAAAATTCAAGAATCTCCTTTGCTTGTAACTGGAGGCCTGGCCAGGAAGAACCCACTCATCCTGCACTATGAAATTTTGTGACTGCATTTTATTTTATTTGGAGTAACATATGCTATATGACCGGAATGGTTTAAGAGCTTCTTACTACTGCCTGATCAGCTAGAATTGCTGCTCTATCAGGCTGACTACTTTCCTGCATGGTCAATGTTAACTTGGTCATAGTGACCTTGTCAACCATCCTGACCAACAGAACTTCTTGTTCAGTCCTTGCAAATGGCTCAGAATCACTGCTGTTAACTTACATGGCTATTGATATCTGGAGATGAAATTACAACACCTAGTCCTAAATTTGCAGGACACATTCAGCACTGCAAGCCAGCCAGAAACGTTGCTGTAATTGCTGTGGGAGATTTTAAACAGAGGTTATATCTATTTAGGTATTATTTCAGGTTAAAGTAGCAAGAAAAGGGAAACTCTCCCCTACAGTTACACATTCTCTAACTGCCATCTTATGGCTTTTCTGCACACACCTAAGAGCTCAGAAACAGCAACTGTTGGAGACATCAACATTAGTTTCTTTGTTCTTAAGTGTAAAAAAAAGGTCAAGGCACAATTATGCCAGGCTCCTTGCAGACATGCATTGAAAAAGGCCAATTCTTACCTCAAAGAGCTGATCAGTTAATCTATAGGAAGTACTGAAAGTGGATCAGACACAGAAAGTGTGGAAAGGAAGATCATGACAACATGGAAATAGGATTAAAGCCAGACAGCTAACGCACAGGAACCAAAGTCTCAGCTTCTTGTCAGGTTATCCTTCTCTAAACAACAGCTTTTTAGAACTGCTTCTACACCAGTTTTATGCTTTCATTCTGTAAAAAAACTTCCCTGTGAGATGCCCCTCAAACAATATGGTTTGTAACACAGGCTTAAACATTTGCTGTAGTTGTAAGTCATCGAGTGGACAAAGTCCATTCATGGACTGGCAACCGTAATTTTAGCGTGTATCCGTCTCAGATGCTGAGCTGCTAACAACCCCAGAACATGCTAGGGAAAAAAGGCACAGAGGCACCCGACTTGAACATACATGCAATAAGGCAATTACGAGAGAGCAGAGCCTTCTCTGCTGAGAGCTAAGCTCTACCAAGCATATCATTGCGAGCGTAGCTCACTGTGAACCTCTGCACCACTCTCCAACAGCAGCGAAAGGCGTCTGTCCTGACTCAACCTAAGACCACATAAGCAAATGACAACGGTATGTACTAGCTATCAACTCCAATAATTTGAGAGACATGTAATGACTAACATGGTGGACTAGAATGCAATAGCTGGATTTGCTCAAAAACACCTTGAAACATCATTGAAAAGATCAATTTACTCTCAGTGAACACTTTACCAGAAGTTTGACACTAATCTGGTTAAAAGAAACAATTCTATTCTGTACTAGGTTCACTGTGACAGAGCAGAAAAAAGTATTATGAACTGGTAGGAAAACACACATTGAGACAAAGTGAATCTTTAGACAGTATGTCCTCATGTACCTTTCATGATTCAATTTAAAAGCAAGCCCTCAATTTGAAATTTAAATTATACTTCAGTAGTGACATAGGATACAAAAACAATGGTAGAGAACTGATAACCAAGTATTCACCCTTTTTGCTAAGACCTGTCTGAATTAAAAAAAGAAAAAGACAGATATTTTCCTAAGGAAAAGATTTGAATTCCTTTAAAGTCAATCCCTTATCCTTTCCTGCAAAGAGAGGAGACTCAGTTAAGCAACAATTTCAGCAGGGGTTCCCAAGTGCTTTCAAAAGGTAATAAAAACACCACAGCATCAAAACTTCACACTACATTATAATTTGATCATTTTTCTGATGAAGCTTGTTCCAGTGTGTCTAGAGTACTGCTAAAAGGTCCTGTTGTACAAGAACAACTTGTCGTGCAGTCTGTCATCTCTTTCCTATAGGCACAATCCAAAAATCTGTTAAAGCCTGTAACAACAAGTTTCACTGACTACATTGGGCTTTTCATTGGTAAAACTTGAAGCAAAAGCTCACTTTACAGGATTCTATTAAATCCATTTTCATAAATAGCACTGTCCGTATGTATTTCCTGACCCCTATAACACTCATGTACAAGGGAGAGCAAAGGCCAGTGCATACTGTTGTACAGGACGCTATCCATCTGCCTACAGCACACAAGTTCCACTCCACATTCTGAAAATTCAGCAGGACATGGATTATGAGAACGTATTTTTCACTGACTGGGGTGTGGAGTTGCATAAATGGCTTTGTAGAAAACTTCAGGTCACGTACTGCTTCATTTAAAACATGTAATACATTAAATAAATCTGCTAACAGATCCAGTCCAAACATCATTTCAAAAACAACACACTGGAACATTTAAGATTGACTAAATCTTAGCATAGAAACAAGAATGTCCTCTGAAAGGATCTGGAAAAGAAAGTAAACATAAGAATGTGCATGTTTCGGTCTTCAATTAAAATAGCAAAGAAACAACGCTACAAAGTTTTATGTATGTTCTAGAAGGAACACAAATCACAAGAAAGCTTGCACCAAATAATGTGCTTACCCTCAAAACGGGGAAAAGAGATTGGAAAAAACAAAAAGTTTAGGTCTGTTGGGTATTGGTCAATATATTATACAATAGACCAAATTATACCAATGTACTCAATACAATATAACATTTCAATGAAGCCTATGAGTATCGCACATTCACGATGAACAGTTGCTCTATCTTTTTGATAATTCTATTACTTGAGTTCAGAGAAGGTTTATGGACTAGAAAGTCTCAGATACGGTCATGAATGTTTGATGCCTTCACATATACTGTTATTGCTGTAACGTCACTCCCCATTGGAATTATTACACTCTGACAGCCTGTGGTCATTACAGGCCAACGGGAGCAGCACAAGTATTGAAATTATGTACTTCCTACACTACTGGGTTATTTTTTGCATTGAAATTGGTACTAACTCATTCAGCATGTTTCTCAGAGAACAAAGCATGGTCTCTGAAACTACAAAAGAAACTACTAGCTCTCAGTAATTGTACAATGCCAAAAATCAAGCCTGTTAATATAAGGTACCTTCAGGTTTTTTACAATCTTTTAGAATGACTGAAGGGAAAAATTCCAAAAATACACAGGATTATTTTATTTGAATACAGCAAGAAATTTGCCATTCGTGCCTTTGTCATACTGAAGAGAGTATTGACTATTTTAATATTTTAAAACCAGCCCATCCCATCCCAGTACAGACAGATGCTCATTTTCTATTCTAGAACACTGCCCTATGGGAAGCAGTTTACAAAGGTGACTAGCAAAGAGAATTTAATAAAGTTATAGTGGCCAAAGCAACTTAATTCCAAAGCCATACAAAAACAAATTAAAATCCTTCTTGGAACCTTATGTGCAAGTTTGGCCTGGCTTATTACAGAAATTCTCAATAGGGGAACTATTCAAACAAACACCACCCAATTATTCCTCCATACGGGGTTTGAACTTTTGTAAGGTCTCAATTGGTTTCCATTGTAACAAGCACTGACAGTGAATTCTGACTCTAGACTGACATCTTGTCTGGAATCTTACCAACACAGAGATTTGATTTGGTCCAATCTCTGTTTACAATCTTTGTACTTCCTGGATTGCAAAATTTAGATGTACTGACATCCGCTGTCAGCTCCACGGGGTCGTACAGATTAGCAGACGTGCAGGCCCAAAATACAAGATGCAGTAGATGGTAAAAGAATGCCAACAACCAAGGGTTCTTTTAAACACCACTCTACCTTTTTCTTTTTAGTTTGTACCTCTCCAGCTCCCAGATGCCTTCAGTTTTGCATGCACACATGGCCAACCCTTAGTGTCGCTTCATATCTACTATAAACTACCTTAAGATTTTAGTTCTGGCAGCTGGTTGTATGTTTGAGGGTGGTGGGGAGAAAAGTACTATGCTGCAGCATTGCAGTTTTATAGTGGCTAGCTGAACTGCACTTCACCAGAATGCAACCAGGCACAACTATTAAAAAAACGACCCCACAACAGGGCTCTTTCTGCATCTTCCCAGTACTCAAGTTGCAGTGTACACATTCAGAGACACATACATGTACACACCTGCACACATACAGAAACTGAACAACATTTTGCAAGAACTATTTCAAAACTATTGATTCTTGCAGAAGGAGCATGAGGGAGCAGAAAAACAGGGAAGACTTATATGACAGACAACAGTGGCTACCTTTTTTAATTTTTTTTAAAAATAGTATTGTTTCAAGAAGCCATAAATAATCCACCTCAGAACCTGCCTCAGGGAGACAACAAAACAAAGGTTTTTCCATCCTCAGGATGCCACAAGGCCAAGATTTGAATTTGGAAATGGATCAGAACTTGAGAGAAATGCTCCACGTTGACTACATCTAAAATTCACAGGGCTGAATGGGAGGAAAAAGACAATGCACACATACCCACAGAAGTCATCATTAGGGCTGTAATTCAGCAGTCCAACTGGTTATGCTTGTTGCAGTACTTCTGTAATACTCAAATGCAACTCTTCATACAACTAACCCTCCCTACCGAAGTATTGAGGAATGCTTCGTGCCTCAGCCTTTCACACGCAGTGGGGAAACACCAAGTGCCAACAGCCGTTTGCCACCCCCCTTCCTCCCCCCACCAAGTTTCACTCCCCCACACACACACATTTCCAAAGCCGTACTACTTCCATTTTTATGGAAGAATAAGCCAGGTGACAGAAAGGCAATGCAACTTCCCAAAACATGCTGCGAGAATAACAAAGGAAGGACAGAAACAGACACCCAAATTCTAAGGGGGCGGGGGGGGGGTGTGGAGTTCCCAGAGGAATTAAATTCCGGGCCTTTTTACAACAGCTTTACCTCCCCTCTGTATATCAGCTAGTGCACACGCTGCTGGTGCATCCTGCAGAGGGCTTGCTCTCACCACGAACAAGTGCTGACAGGGCCCCGCCCGGTTAGAACCAAGTAACCCGCAAGATATTTTTTATTGCAACATTACCTTTAAAATGCTTCAGTCATTTTTTGTCATTATTTGTCATGGCAACAGCAGTTGAGGCTTTTCTTTCCTGGCCCTCCCATTAGTTTCACTCTCAACTCTCTGCTCATTCTGCTCTTTGAACAAGAGGGATATTGATTTGCTGTCCTATTGGCACCTGGAAGGGCCTTAGCTCCCTCCCTGCATTCTTGCCATTCCGCATCAGCCAGATCCCAGCAGATTTTCCTCCCCATCAAATACAGGAACTGAACAGGGACTGCACAGGGAACCAGCCAGCACATCACTGCAGACACAGCCAAGGTTCTTCCCATTGCCCGTCATCTCTCTTCCCATCGCTGGTATAGGAGGGGGGACCAGGAGGACCAGCTGTAGCCATATTCCCATCCTCAGCCACTTACGTCGCAAGAGCGGGCAACAGGAGGATTCCTCATCTCCCGGATCTCTTCATGGGCATGCCTCGAGGAGGATTTTTCTTTTATGATCTTAGAATTAGATCATGCTGTATGGCTTAAGGGCCATTCAAGTTACTTTTACTAGAATCCGTTTATTTTATCTTTATTCTGGGAGGTGAAAAGTTACCACAGCACTTCATCTGTGTAGCTCACCTTCTTCAATCTTAATACCAGACTGCAAGGATATTAGGATATTATTATAAACCCTCTTATACAGAGACCCAAAAAATACTACTTGCACTTTATCCAAGCCTTTGTATGGTCACGGTTTATTACTCTGGAGTGGTACAGAGAAACTTAACCAGCTTAGAACAAACAAAAATAGGATTACCTGAGTGCACAGGGTTGGATGCAGTCGAACAGACTGGCACTGAGCACTGACCACATCCTGCACAAGCTATCGAAACACACACCAGAAACACAAACCACACTGGAAGCTGACACCCTCTACGGGACCAACAGCCAAGCACACTCAAGCCTGCAAGAAATACGGCTACATTTGTAGGATACTGCAGCAAGCTAGAGAACTTGGCTGACTTACCAGATGGGTTAGGGTAAATGAAAGGATCTCCATAAAGCACACGTACATGGGCAGCCTGTGGATGCTGTTATAGCTGGACCTGCCCAAGGCCGTACACTTCATGTGTTCTTTAAGCTATGCTTTTCACACCTGCCATGTTAATTCACTGCACAAAACTACAACACTTCAAAACTACAGAATCTCAAGTCTGGGCTGCCAACAGCCTGGATCTCCTTCATGCATCAGCTTCAGATCATTACATAGGGCATCCAACAGCTCGCCCAGCGAGGCGGCGTACAAGGGCAGAGATGTTCCAGCTGACTTTGGGACTCAAAATCTTGACCGTTCCCCTTTTACTGTCCAGTTCCCACCTCATCCATGGCTCTTCAACTATTTGTAAAATTAAGCATCAATTGATGCAGTTTTTTCTTCTGGCATCTACTCGAGTATTATTCCCCTGAACTGATCTTCCCAAAGGGCCATTTTATTTATCTTTTTAACATTAACATAACAGTCAAGGGTTTTTTCCACAGGAATTAACTACTTTTTATATTTATCTCAGTCACATTAGCGCAGCTAATTGCTCCGCTTGGAATCAGCTTATATTTTCAAATCACCGAGAAAGAGGTCAAAAATCAACCACGCTTCTACCAGTTCTGTGAGCAATGAACGGGTTTGTTCCCCCCCGCCCCAAGTTTGCATTCTATTACATAATTGAAAATACACAGTACTCAAGATAAAGCTTCCTTTTTCTTTCACAACAGCAGGCTTGGATTTGAAAAGAGACCACCAATTAAAAAAAGTAGACATGCGTATTTAATACTTCAAATATTAACAGCCGGGAGCCCAGCCGGCGCCCCGGCCCAGGGGGAAGGCATCCCCCCATCTCCATGTTAAGGTCAGAGTGCTCAGTCAGCTTGTTTGGGATTTATTTTTCCCCCTCCCGCCGCAGCCCTGCGGGACCAGCCTCGCACTCTCTCCTGAGGGCTGCAGGGTTTCATCGAGCGCCCACGCAGGAGGTCCCACAGGGCTTTGCCACCTCAAGCACAGCTCGGTGGCTGAGAGAGCCAGACCCACAACTTGGGCCACCGACCCCACGTGAAGCACTCCTGACTCCCGAAGGAGCCCCACCACACGATGTGCCCTAAAACCAGTTCAGGCAGAGCAGGGTGCTGGGGCTTATGACTGCAACACGGTCCTTGCCACCATCTCTATGGCTTATTATGACTGGCATCAACAGCGGTGGCCGATAAATGCCCACAGACCCTTCCCCTAACTGGCTAACCGCTTTTCTAAGCTCCATTTTCTCTTACAGAATCTCAGAAATCCAAATGCTCCTGGAGTAACTCCCTCCATGTAGTCAGTGTCTTTCAAGTACTGGGAGGTGCAGAATAGAGCACTATATTCCAGGTGGTGTCTAATGAGGAGGCTATTACAACAGGGAGGAAAAAAAAAAAAAAAAAAAAAAAAAAAAAAAAAGAAAAGAAAAGAAAAAGACTATCAGTTCCCTGAATGCCATCTGTTCAGGGCTCTGCTTATTCCATGGGAGATCACAGCACTGTGTGGCAGAAACTCTGTGATGCTCTTATCAAGACAGTTTGATTTAAGAGTTTTATTGCATCTGCTCCATGCAGAGCTTTAAGGGTTAAATTATTCTGGTATACATTTTAAGTAACAGCAATTTAGCACCTTACTGTGCTATTGATCCTATTTTCTTCAAGGAAGTTCCATAAATGGTATTTTTTTTAAGCACTGGGGGAGTCTTTTATTACTGCTGTAATGCAAATCTAGCAGTTACGATCACCACAAACTGCTCTTTCTCTTTAGAGATTAAAGCCCCAGGGACTGAATTATCTTCTGATGAATTCAACCAAATGGATTTTCAGGACTTTGATGATCTAGCTTGTGGGTATATGTGTGCGCACGTGCCATTTTCCTCCGGCAGAATTTACATTAAGACAAACGAAGAATGAAAAAGTAACCCAGGATTGTGGATACAATTGTGGCAGTATAAACATACTTTATAATTAGATAGCTATTACCATGGAGTAGAGGAAGAACTAAACCGATATAAATCACTTTTATACTAACCTGATTGCATCCACCAAGGAGTTCATAGCAGCATAACTCTTTTATAAAAAAAAAAAATCATACCCTTTATCAACATTATTATTCCAGTAAAACGTAAATGCAGACTAGACCTTAGATACCAATTAAACTGCAGTTGACAGAGATGTTATTGTCTAAGTAGAACAAATGTAACAGAACAAAAAGCAAAATAAATAATGAAATAAGAAATAATAGAAACTTATATCTGTGATGTTTTCAAATTGTCCAACAAGCTAATGAGAAGATTTGAGGGGAAATTATTATATAAATCATTTAAGCAATTTCTTTGCTAAGAGAATGCTAGTAGTTTGGAGAGAATCTATTAAATCTAAATGCGCTGAAATTAATTCTTAGTCTTTTGTGTCTATATATTTTGAGTTACTGTGTTTGAAACTCAAAACTGGACCTCTAGAGGCCAGATTCATCACTTGCCCACTGACCAAGTTTACTTCAGAGACAAACAGTTGTTCCAAAAAGTTAATGTAATTCCATTTCCTTTGGAACATGTGGCTACCCTGAACACTGAGTGATCGCTGGAAAGAAATCTGTAATTAACTGAATTACTAAGACCAAATCTATTGCTGATATTTTGTGTAGAAGAGCTTATTGTCATTGCCAAACCCTTTAGCAATCGCTAGGTTGCAAAGCACTTAAAGGAGTAGGACTCTGTATCCAGAGCTGATTAATTTCTTACTGTGTTCACCTTCAGGTTTCCCCACAAAATCTGATTACATTTTGTTTCATGACTTTTTTTTTTTCATTTGGTGGACTTTTTCCCAGCAAAGAGCAGGAGAAAAGGGAGAGGGGAAGGGAGGAGAGAAAGGGAAGAGCATTAAAAGAGCCATGGAAAAGAATGTCAATAAGATTTATGGGTCATATACCGCCACAGAAAGGCTGTAGGTGGTAAGGAGCATGCTGTGGCAGTAATTTATAGCACCTTGCTATGACAGACTCCTAGACTGAAGATGAAAAAGGTGCTATTAAAACAAAAAGCAGGCTATCTGAAATGTTGTTGTAAACAAGAATCCTCTTATCACAGCTGCTACAACCCTTAGTCGATCATTCGCTGGGAAATTAGCAAAGCTGCAACATTTTCCAGGTTCAGCCTGGGACCCTCTGAGTCAGAATTCATGTGATTGTTCATACTACTTCACTGGTATGACTAAAATGATAAAGATAGAGCAGAATAAAGATTTTTTTGCTGCTTTGCTATTCCTCCGTAGCAGGAATAAAAATAGACTGGTATAAACTACTTTTTAGTCTTCCCTAACTAGGAGGGTATAGATTTAATGTTTCAGTTAAAAACAAAACCAAATATCTTGAACTAAAAGAGCTGTACCAATACACTTTAACGCTCAAGCTCTGAATTTGGTTGGAACATAGAGGTTATAAAATTCCAATGGGCTTTCCCAGGATTTTGATGTTAAGTTCAATTTCCATGTTTCTAAAATCTTGCAGTGTTATTCAAAGAGCTGCCTCTAGTACCAGGCTGAGCAGTTGTTTCTTGAAACATACCATAAGACAGAAAGAAGTTACAGTGAGTCATGAAACTAATACTGTTTCTCATCTGTGCTTTTCTTATAGATTGACTGACTTAGGTCTGAAGTAGGGCACTGTAGAAGCGTTAGGTGTCCTGAACCTTCCCAGGAAGCAGCGGTGACTTTCCAAGATCATCTAGCATGCCAGTCACAGAGTAGGAGTTAAAACCCAGGTCTCCCAAAGCCCAGTCTGCAATGCAAAACTTTCTTACCTGGTGATTGAATTATGTATACACCCTTACATCTTTTTGAACAATATTTCAAATGTACAAGCAATAGCCCTAGATAAGCTTGGAGCTTGGCCCTCCCAAATTAATTCCAAAAGCAGCACTTAGGCAGCTGCGGCTGCTGTTTGTTAGCAGATAAGCAGAGGATTTCATCTTCAGGGAGTGTCAGTCCAACACCTTTCTACCAGCATCATGTTCCCTTTAATTAAAGTACAAAGCTCTGGCAAACTCCTAACAATGGAAGCACTTGCAGGCAACTCTACTATTAAATGAAAACTGTTTGCATGTCCCTACTCTTAATTATTATTATTATTAAGTATTCAGTGCAGGGAACACATTTACAGTAGTGCTCTGTACTCTGCAACAGTCTGCAATTAAATTCCAAGAATAAGTGCTACTACTGTGAAGAAGATTAACTAAATGCACACACCCGCAATCTCTGCATTGCTCCTTTGATGTCCCACCACAAAGTGACTCTCTAAGGTGTTCAAATACTGCTATCTTCAAAGCACATTGGCATCTCAAAGCCAGGTTTATGTCTCTGAAATCAACTCCTCCAATTTTCATACCACTAATGGAACACCTAAGTAAATTTTCAGCCAGAGCCTGTAGGCAATGTGCCTGAAGTTATGATTGTCCCACGGACTCTTGTGCACCATAGTATACTGTCCCCTATTTTGGCTAAATCAGCTTGCAGGTTTAGGGCGTATGTTCTGAATTTATTTTTCTTGATAAAATAAGATTGCTAAGAAAATTTCTGTAGATTTTTAAAATGTGGTCACAACCACCCTCTCATCTTAACTTGCAAGTTCTTGCAAATAGCGTAAGTAACATCTCTATGCATTTGAATGTGAAGACCACACCTCTAAAACCAAAAAGAAAACCTCTCAGCTGGAAGAGACTTAAAAAACATTAGCTGTAAACTAGAAAGTAAAGCACATCTGGAAATGCACGTCTCCTCCTCCTTCCATATTGCATTTCGTTCTCTAACAGCCAGAGCTGAGGCACAGCAGATGCCAGCTAGCCCTAAGTTCCCTGTACAGACTTCTGCTCCACAGCTGAGCGGCCTGCTGTGTGCCAAATTAAAAGACAGCATTCTCAAAATTAAACTTTGACGACCATGAATGGGGGTCTGTTTTGGTCTTTGCTCCTCTAGACATCCACACCAAGATGTGATTTGGATCAGACTTTTCTTGGTAATCTGTTTCCCTCTTATTTCCAAAAACCTATTTGAAAAGCCCTCCCTGAATTCCTCTGAAAAAGGATTAGGAAGCCTGATAAGACACAGCATCTAAAATAACACAATCTGCAGATGGATTAGGAATTAAAGGAATTAAATTGTCAGTAACCTCAAAATCTTATTTCTCCTTCCTTCTTCCTGTGGCCCCAAAGAATTCTACAGTGGTCGGAACAGCACATTGCAGATCATATTATTTTTCTTCCTTAAGTATTCTTTCTTATAGTAATACACGGTGTGAATATTTAAAAATATGGTTTTATCCAAGAGTCATTTTAAGGTGAGAACAATTCCTTTTTTTTTTTTTTCTCTGTGTTACAAAAGGACACAAATTACGTCTGTCAGAGTGAATTTATAAGTGATGTAGGCAAACCTGGACTTGGGAACAGGCTTAGAGCCGTGCTCAACTGTGACAGTGTTGTGTGCCCATCATCCTGATCCAGATGATGTTAACTCCCAGAGTCCTAGATCCACTATGGACCACATTAGCAATAGATGATCCCATCTCTTCCATGTTACTCACGTGCAGTTCCCAACCCGCCTGTTTTCCACATGGTGGATCCCAGTAGGGTTCATCTACCCAATAAATCACCTCATCTCATAGTAAGAGATCACGCAAGAGATTCTTAAATCCTTTTGACTCCCCTCTGTGACACACACATAAGGTTGATCAACATCTCATTTTAACTGCATAACATAGACATGTAGTAACTATCACAGAAGTGTCTGATGGATGAGAAAAGTCACACTGAAAATACGATCCCAGGTAGTTACAAATTTATTTTCTTGCCAGGCTGTTCAAATCCTATTAGCTGAGCTCATGCGATTTAAAAAGATAATAAAAGCTTTTGAAACTGCTACTTTTGCAAGCTCTGTGATCTCTCTCTTCCCCGCCCCTGCCCAGCTTCACCCCATATCACTTGTGTTGTAACGTAGCTATTTATATGCAGCGTTACTCCCCTGCACCCATACACCTCATTTGTATCCTGGCTGGCCACATTAAGGCTGAAAACTCTCAGAGCCTTGTCTGTACTCACATTTTACATTGGGACATATATTTTTATATAAACACATACCCATTTAAGGACAGGGTTTTGGAAGGGTTTGAATTTTCAATAGAAGCTCACTTTGAAAAGGAGAGGCTGTACGTTGTTTTCCTATAGCAGCACAGCAATGAGATAGGGCAGGGCGGGGGGGCATAGTTTTTTTCACGGCACTCATACAAATCAGCAAAACTGTCTGACCAAAGTTGGCCCTCCTCTGATACCTGTGTAAATCATAATATCACTGAAACTGCACCCATTTGCCTTTATATGACATGGAAGAAGGAGGAAGCTATACAGTCACTGGCTGACACAGAAGTAGTGACTCCCTGTATTTCAGTATTTAAGGACAGAAGGATAACCAGTCACCGAACTATACAGCCTCCAAAAAGCCTTCGCCTCGGTGCCTGATAAATGGGGATTTTTGTTGGAAACACACACCTCTACAGCTGGCTGACAAGCCACCCTGGCCTATCTGACTAGGCTTATTACTACAGTTACTGAGTGCTGCACCTACTTAGGTTTTTATTTTCTGGTGGGTAACCTTCATTCAAAATATGGAGGAGAACAGAGATCATTTAAACGCTGGTATGTGAAACGGTCTTTTTAGCTCTTTGGAATAACAATCTAGCTAGCACCCTGCTCCTTGCTGCTCTGCATAACTGGCACCTCACAAGCATCCCAAGACCATTCTCAGGTGCTGTATTAACAAACAGGGACTCAGTAAGAGAAAACTGAAAGGGAGGAGCACAAAGGTGATGGATCTCAAGGGATCCAACTGACAGCAGAAGTGCCACATTATATATTCCAGACTCACATGGGGGCAGCAAACCTTCACAAGTATTTGATAAGAAAGGAAGAAGAGGAAGGCTCATCTTGTGCTCCTCCAAACTGAGACTGAAGGCAGCCCAAAAGCAGCAGTGGGAGGGATCCTACGTGGAGAAGTGCTATGGAGAGATGTATGCATCATGTATGCAGAAGCAGCCAAATGATCTATTCGTTAATGTGCACATTGGCACCAACTGAAGCGTTACATTGTGAATATCATTCTGTAATTCCTAATTGTAATCACTGAAAAAGAAGAAACCTTGGAAGCCAACTCCCAGCTCCACTGTTCTTAGTCCTTTATATATATAATGCTATAGAGATGTGGTTGGTTTGTTTTTTGTTTGGTTTTTTTTTTAACAAACATTAAGTGAAAAGCCTTGAATAAAAAGCGGGAGAATAATAGGAGAACTATTACTACAATAAAAAATTTTAAAAAGGGGGAGAGCAGGTTTTTTAAGGAAAGGAGGACCATAGGTATCCTTTTTGGGAATATTTATTCATTTGCTCTTCACAGTGAGTTAGTGGTATGAGTCTGTCACCTCTTGTTGAAAGAGAAACTGGTTAAATCTTCTTTTTACAGCATATTTGCTTTTACATTACATTATCTGCCCACATTCACCCACACAAACTGACTAAAAGCTTCCTGAAGTAGGTTTTTCCTTTGTTTTTTCTCCTTTTGTTCCCTGCTCAACTGCAGTTTGACACATTTAACTTATCCTAATTTCCAAACTGCCATAGGTAATAAGAAGATAGGCCTTTGCCACTAACATGCAATCTTCAGCAACCCTAGAGAATACACAAAAAACCCCAAAAAGTCACAAAGCTTGCAAGTGGCCAGGAAGAGAAGGCTGAGAGTATGCATTCTCTATCACCAAAATGTGTTTTCAGCAGAGATCTTTCATAGAAAAGGAAAATGCCAAATTGTAAATATAGCTACCATAAACAATTACTTCTATCAGACAAATGTGCTTCAGCATAGGACAATTAAAATGCAAAAGTATTGTTTAGCTAACGTCATTACTTCATTAACTTAGAAATTAAAGGGTCATATTTAAAGGCCTACCATCAAAGAAAGAATCACTGCTTACTTAAGGAGTTTCCTTCTAATCCTTCCTTGTGTCAAGTGAAGATTTTAACATGAATATCTTACATGTAAAAGTGTCTGTTTTGCATAGTCTGGTATTTTGCAGTTAAATGAGAAAAAGAAAGGAAAAAGAAAAGGAGAAAGCAAAAAAAAAAACAAAACCCAAAAAAAAAGCCTAGACCTGCACTCACCTCTCAGGCTCCAGAGTCAACCAAGGGCCCAGCGCAGCCCTGGCTGCCTTCCCCCAAACCTCTGCCAACACACCAGCTCCCCGTTAGCTCAGGAGCTCCCTGTTAAGCTCAGTCCTGCACCCAGCTTCTTGCTTGAGCTGTGTTCTGTGGTGGGGTCTTCAGCCCTGTCCTTGGGTTGGTGGC
This sequence comes from Sula dactylatra, assembly GCA_013389905.1. Classification (NCBI taxonomy): domain Eukaryota; kingdom Metazoa; phylum Chordata; class Aves; order Suliformes; family Sulidae; genus Sula; species Sula dactylatra. Next base: position 60,191 of record WEKW01021587.1, on the reverse strand, counting down.
TGAGGTCCCGATCTTGACCTTGACTTGTTACCTTGATTCGGTGTTTGCTAAACTGTTGCTGTGCTGCCTCTCCTCAGGCGTTGTGCGTCCCTGCCTCGTGCCGCCTCTCCTCAGGCGTTGTGCGTCCCTGCCTCGTGCCGCCTCTCCTCGGGCGTTGTGCGTCCCTGCCTCGTGCCGCCTCTCCTCAGGTGTTGTGCGTCCCTGCCTCGTGCCGCCTCTCCTCAGGCGTTGCGGGTCCCTGCCTCTGCTGCCTCTCCTCGGGCGTTGCGCGTCCCTGCCTCGTGCCGCCTCTCCTCAGGTGTTGCGCGTCCCTGCCTCTGCTGCCTCTCCTCGGGCGTTGCGCGTCCCTGCCTCGTGCCGCCTCTCCTCGGGCGTTGCGGGTCCGTGCCTTGTTGAGGTTCTTGTTCTCATGGGTATCACAATTAATTATTCTTAGTTCTATGCTTGGCTTTCTTGTGAATCAGTGCAACTCTTGCTACTCCATAGTATTCCAAAAAATACTGGAGACTTTCCATAGCAGAAATTAGTTTATCTGAGGCAGAGAACTGTATTACAAGTTGGAGCTGCTATTACTTAAGAAGGTTAAACTCTCCAAAGAGAGAAAGCTGTAGCTTAGCTAACTGGAATCAGCTGTATATTCAGTACAGCTTACATGAAATTATCTAATTAGTTGGATTTGTTTTCCTTGGGTTTTTCAGTGTTTATCTAGTTGTTTTTTCTTTCTTCAGAAGAGTTAGCCATTACAGCTGGGTCAGGATGTTGTATCAGAGTTTAACCTTCTTAAATGTTATTCAAAATAACCCCTTAGCTTCAAGGACTCCTTAATGAAGAAGTTCCCTTTAGGTTTTCCTTGGTCTTGGTAGAGTGAATAAATATCCTCAGAGCTGAGGAACAGAGAGTTCAAAGAGCTTTACCCTAACCAATATAAGTTAACCTGTAAGAACTTTCCAGATGATCTGTCCTTCTTTTGTCTCTCTTTTCACTCAGTGCCATTCTCCAAAAGAATGGGAGTGATAGGTTAAAGACATCTGGCCAAGACTTGCTACTCCATGTCTATGTGTCTGTAAATGGAGCCCTTCTGCTGGATGAACTATGTTCATCTTTTCATACCAACCTATAGACTTTCTGCATTCTTTTGCTCTCTCTCTTAATTAGAGCTGGACCAAATATTGTATCTCTTTCCTGCTATTTGTTTTGGAGGTAGAATTCTGCTTGTGTCCAGAACTAAAATACCTAGATTCTACTTTCAGATCCATCATTTAGGCTCTTTGAATTCAGGAGGGTTATTTTCTCTGTGTATGCCTCTTTTTCTCGTCATCTGTCCAGACCGTGAATGTTATGAATGCTTGAAAGAAGGGAAGCTTCCCCTGCACTGTATAGCACTTGATGTATTAGCTATCAGGTCTTTGAGCATTCTTATAAAATAACATTGTCTGTGGAGACCTTGCTACAATTTGAAAGTAAGACTGCTCAAATAGTTAAAATAAGGCATTACAATACTAGTGAGACTTGAGGTTTTGTGGTAGTAAGCTAGTATGAGACTTGACTATGCTCATGAGATCTCTAATCACTTTCCCAGATTCTGGGGTGGAGTGAAATGGTATATTCATATTCAGGCACTATCTCAAGCTTTACATTTGTCTTTCAATAAAGGATGAATTTCAGAGCCTTCCACAACATGCAATTATAGCAAAAGAACTGAAAGGAATCTCTTGAGGTCATGTGTTCAAAGGCAGCATCAGCAAGACTTAACACTCCTCACATGTTTTTCTAATCTCTCCTTAAAAATCTCCAATGGGATAGAGATCCAACAGATTAAGTATTACTCCCTAGATATTGTATTCTGCTTTTTAACTGCTCTAGCCATTAGAACATGATTCCTAAAGTTTTTATTTTTGCAAGTTTTAGCTCCTTCTCTAATTAATATTTCACTGTTGGCTTCTCAGTGTTTGGCAAGAAAGGGGCTAAAATAGTTGTCTCTGCCTCATGTCTTCTCTAATAACTAGATTAGTGAGTCATGCCCTTGTTTGCTTTCTTTGTTAATCATATTCTCCTGCACTAAACTAGAGCTTTAACAGTAACAAAGCATGAAGTTGAAAAAGTAGATTTAAAAACTCCTCCATAAAGAAGGAAATGGTGCCTGCGATGCCTGTAATTGATTGCTCTGTGAGGTGTGATAAAAGTGTGCTGGACTACTAGCCTTCATAGAGTTGCCTATTAACCAAGGCAGTACGTTCATGGCTTCCTAAGCAAACTATGCATGATTGCATGCATGGCAGCCATTCTGCCCTCTTCAGTAGTCTGTACAGTAGGAAGGGTAAGAATGGTGGTTTTATATTTGCTTCTGGAATAAGAAAATAATTGGAATGCAGACCCTTTCTTCAGTGGTCTACCTATAGCTGCAGTCCGATGTGGGCAATGTGCAAGTAGCCTCTAGGTGTGAACTGTCAACACAGAAAATATCGTCAATGTGTAAGAACATGTTCCAAAAGCCGAAGTCAGTCCAGCCAGTAGGATGAAGTTTAAAAGTTAACTTTTATTTTCTTATCTACATCAAGGAGAAGGAAGACAAAGGGCTCCAAGCAGAAACAGTGATGCCCTTGGGCTGCAAAGACAAGCAGGCTGAAGAATGTGGCAGCAACAGTGGTCCAGTTCGTGCTTTGAGCAACTCTGAGATGAAAAGCTCTTAATATGTAGGTGTGCTCAGTCATCTACTGACATACAGTTCTGACTCAACTGCTCCAACAATGGCTTTATTGTTGATGCTGGGAAACTCATGCTGGCTTTACATGGAGCATTAATTTGAATCTAGCTGCTAGATTTCATGCCTGGACAGGTCTTTTAATTCTATTCAAAATCTTAAACTGCTGAGCAGAAATCACCTTGAAAATGTGTCCTGTAAATCTGAGTCTGAATTAAAAATAACAAATTTTCTGTTTTAAAATTGGGGATGTATAATACTTTATAGCTTGGTCAGCTCATTGATTATACAAGGAGGTGCTTTTTTTGAACCCCTGCAAGCCACATGCCATCCTTATCTTATGCTTTTCAGCTCCTTGCATTTCTTTCTCCTTAAGTGTTCTTTGTGCCCTCCCTTTTCGTCTCCTACTCATCAACATAAACACTCTTCTCCCAGCTGTTGAAATAATACCAATAAATCCCCAGTGCTGCAGTGCTGTGCCTGATCCTGCTCACTGTAGCAAAAGCTCCATGGAGGCAGAGGAAGAGATGCTTTCCCAGTTAATGTGAGCAGTTAATTGTTTGCTTCTGCTCTCCCTCCTTCTCTGATGTTTTTTTTAATGGTTCTTCTCCAGCCCATTACTGCTTAGGACGACCCTATGGCTTCATCACACACACTTGTTGTTTTCTGTGTGGACTTGAACAAATAAGTCTTCATCATGTTTTTGTTTCTTCCTCTTAGATAACAAAGTGCAAGTCCCTAGCCATTGTAATTATTAGTATATTCCTGGAGAAAATTGCAACAGTCTACATTAAAGGGCTCCCTGCAGAAATTTACACAGTAGGTAACCAATTTCTCTTTAAATAAAAGGCACTTGGAACAGTCAGGGGCTTAAAATAAGAGAAGGGAGAAGGAACAAACAGGATTTTGAGGAACAGCAGGATGATTTGCAGTGGTCAGGAACAGATAGCCATGCTGAATCACTTGGAGAATTAGTCTTCATCAGCAAATTGGAGCAAATTATGATATATTGCCAAGGTTGTATAACATGCTGGATGGAGACTTTGAGTCCTTTGGTTTTTTTAATCTGGGTGTTACCCAGTTTAGAATACCAGTCTTGGGTTTGAATGTTCTGCCAGCAGGTAAAGGTAAATCTACTCCCACTACTACTGCCATTTCGTATGGTTTATCAGCTAAACATCTCCTGTTTTGCTAGCCTTCATTTTATGAGGTTGTCTAGGAGCAGAGAAGCTTCAAAGGATAATGATCGTGACTGGTTAGACCCTGACCTTTTTTTGACCCATGATAGACAAAAAGCCCAGTTAAGTAATAGATATACTTCTGGATTTTCAGGGGGAAAGATTTAATGGGCAACTATCCCATCTTGATGCATTTATAATGCACTAGTTGTTAGGATATTGCGCTATCAAGCCCTTGTTTCACAAGAAGTGCAGTCTGCTCTGTGTTCCAAGCGGGGAACTGTTATTTACCTGATTTGCATCATAGCGTTATTCGGCTGATGTCCTATCTAACAAAGACTAGAGTGAAGTATAGTAGAGGTAAGGTGCAAGAAACTACTTAGACAATTTTAGAAGAGGAAACTTGGTAATAAGCTTCTGACTTCCTAAGTCTTAGTTACTGATCATTATTAGCATGGAGTTATAATGGTCTATGCAAAATTTTTGTGTTTAACTGTTTGTTATCTCTGAATGCTTTTGTGGGACTGCCAGTGGGCAGTAGAGAACTGGAAGCTACCTGTTTTTATAGTTAACAACAGGGAGGACATTTTCAAGATGAGGGTAACCGGATATGGTTTAATGTGAAGTGAATGAACTTGTTATTTTCTCATTCAATAACATGCAATAACTCCTCTGTTTAACCAGCACTGCTTAAACCTGACTTTTAGCATCTCTTCTGGTTTGTGTGCCAGAGCAGTGTTAGTGGTTTCATACTACTCAGTTACCAGAGATGAGGTGGTGAGGAGCAGAGAAAATCTTGTTGCAGTCTGGGGAAAAAAAAAAAAAAAAAAGCTGTTTGCAGAGAGAGTTAAACGTGTTCTGCAATGGTGGTGGCTTTTCTATAGCAGCTTTCCTGTTCATAGCCCTGATTTTAAAGAAGTTGCTAGGCAGCACAAAGCAAAAGCATTTGGCATATTCCATTTAGCAAATCTGTGATCTTAAGATAAACCTTACAGAATTGGTTCTAATCATTGCTTTATGTACAAGTGGGTGTGCTATAGTAAGAAATTGAGAATGATTGTGGCAAAAAATAAAAGTCAAGACAAAAGTGACCCTTTCTTCTAGGTAATTCTTTGTTATTCTGCTTTCTTTGCTGGCTCGTGGCAGTATGAACACGTTCCTCTCCAACCAACTGATGCAGATAAGGAAACTAGAATGGAGCTCTAATGAAAAATTTCTTTATAGGATTCATTTAAACTTAATTATGAAATTTCAATTTTATCAATGAAATTATTATTGTTCACTACTACAGTAAGTATGAGGCAGCTACTTAGATTAGACTTTTGCTAGTTAATGGGTTTAATGAAATAGGGTGTCCTGTTGATACAGCAATTGAAGGCAATAACACAACCTTTTGGGGTTAGTGTTCTACCTAAAGCAGGTCTGGATCTGTAAGATAGCTTCAGGGCACCAGGGTAGCAAAAAGCAAATAACTGTAACTTTTCCACCAGTGTTTCATCTATAGATTCAAGTCATGAATGTCCCAACTCAGATGAGTGTTTAAGTAAACAAAGTGGCTTGTGAGTACTTTGTTATAAAAATTAAATAAGCAACTCTAGAGTTTGGGTGCAGGTTTTCTTGGATTATGCAAAGAAATAAAATGATTTTTTTTTTTACTCTTTAGTTACCTTTACTTATTTAAGGGCATAGACAGGACCCAGTTTTGAGTGCAGATATATGGTCAGATAGAAGCAGTTGCAGACAAAATAGAGAAAGAATGAAAAATAGACTATTAACCTAGGGCTGCTGAGAATTTCAGAGCTGAGGACATAACAAACTACACAGTGGCCAAGAATGAGATCTCTACGCTGTCTTCAGGTACTTGGTCATCTGGTGAGAAACATGGTTTGCTGAAGCTGGTTTCCAATATGAATAATGGTTAAATTCAGAACTCCCCTTTTGTGAACATGCTTACTGAAGTGCTGGCAACAGCCTAGAAAAATCTTTTATTCTCTTCCATCTAAACAAACCTTTTTCAAGTCCAGTGTCTGTTCTCTTGTCTCTGTGGAACTGGGAGGAAACTAATGTCGATCTACTTAAAACCACCTGTAACTATGTAAGTAACTACCTCCTTAGATCATGATATGCCCTTTGCCTAACAGAACTTGCAAACAAGATTCAGACTACAGGAAAAGAGTAGTATATACTGTGGTAGCTAAAGAATCCTTACAAACTGCACAGAGGACCTGCAATTAACTGTATCAAACTAGAAAAATAAAGAAAAAATTCAATTTTCCAGCCTTCATTAGCAGGTGAAAAGAAAGGAATAGAGGGAAAAACCCCAACAGCCAGCAGGTTAGAAGCTAATTAGGAGCAGTGCTAAGGGACTGTTGTTTGACTCTGAAGCTTATGGGGTAGTTTAAAGCTTTTTATTATCACTATAAAAGTTTGTGTGCTGGCAAGTCTTCTGACAAAGGAAAACTAATCCCTGGGTGACTGTGAGCCAGGTTGCTGTCAGCTGTGGGGGTTCCTGACTGCAGGGATTCTAAATCTGCCCGGCAACACTTGTTAAATCCTGTATTTCATTTATCCTTTTAAGAGAAGATTTTTGGGGGAGGGATTGGTCAGGGTTGTGCCCCTCTAGCAGAAGTGCTCAGTCAACATACTCTAGCTCAAGCTGAAGAGCTGCACTGTTTGGAACAGTAGAAGATAAGGAGCTCTTAGGATGTACAAGCAATGCAAATAGGGAAGCTTTTGTACTTGCAACAGATAATAAAAAGAAATGGCCTGAAATTGTTTACCTGCAGTAAAACAACTGGCTCTATTTCTGTTCCGAATACCTTCCTTCACCTCTGACTTTCATATCTAATCTGGTGATGCTACCCTTCAAATTATGAGAAATAAGCTTGGTCATTTTAGCCTATTTAGCCTAACCTTGTATTGACTAGATAATTTTCCATATCTTTCAACCCCAGACTCTTAAAATTCTACTTCTGTGCAACAGTGAATGCCAATAAATGACAGATGATGGTTCTAATTTCAGTAATACCAAATCTCTGCGTTACTGACTTACTTGGCAGTGCAAACTTGATACAGGTAGGACAAGCTCACAAGCACGTTTCTGCAAAATTAGCCAGAGTGCATAATGTGGTATTTGCCTTGGCTTACTGGCTTTATGCTTTATGCTGGCTCTGCTAGGAATATTCCTGATCAAGCAACATCTGATCTGTTAAGTTAACCCTTCAAAATTTTTTTCAGCTAACTTGCACTAGCAGATGTCATTTGTCCTAGTTCAGCACTTTGTCTCTTATCCTGATCCAGTACTAGGCATCCTAAACTTGATTTATAGTCCCACGGAGCTATACCTTGGGTTTTTGTAAAACAAAGAGCATCAAACACTAATTCCATCTTACTTGGGAGTGTTAAGATTGCAGTACTGTTTCTGCAGCAGGAATTCTTAAGGACAAACATACCATAACCTTAATCTGCTTTTTTATCACAGTCTAGGTAGTAACCAGTGCCCTGTCGTTACAAAAGAGGCTTGGAATCTTGTCATCCAATTAAGTTTTGACTTCTTAATTTGATTCTTTAATTGGGAAAGCAATGGGTAACTCATTCTACTTGCAAATCGCAAAGAAGCACTAAAGGAACTGAAACGGATACCTGTATTCAAATGAGGATTCCTCCTGGAAAACAAGGTATGCTGCTTGCAGGGACTACAGTGCAAAGCTTATGGCTCAGGCAATAAGTGCCTTCCTGAATAATAGAGAAGCAAATGAGATTTAAAGGGATGTTTAGAAGCCTGCACTGCCGTGCTGTGCAGAAGCCTGTCCCTCTCTTGTGGGTGCTGTGAGCTTCTGACAGAGCATTGGTTAAATTAGTATATTGCCAAAAGGACTAATACCAGCAAGTAAGAAATAGTAAATAGGTCACTGAACTGTCGCACCTTCACTTATGGAAAATCCAATTTTTTAGTATATAGAGAATGCAGAGGTTTCTTATGGGAAAACAGATCTTTGTGCTGTTGTGACTTGATATTAAATTGTAGTTTTACGTCCAGAAGAGACTATTATGAACCAACTGATTGAAATCCACTGCACTGTAGATAAAACTTTTTGTTGTCCACCTTCTGCAAAGTTGCCTGTAGATGTTCTGCAGTCCTGATGACTTTGACCTATGTGCTATCCACACCTGCCACTATCATGTTCCTTCTGCTGTTCCTTCTGGTGCTTCTGCACTTGTTCATTCTCCTTGTATACCTTAATGCTTATATAGCGGATTTCTACAGATTTGTACTTTCCAGAACTGAGTGTACAATTGTTTCCAGCTGGAGCATTTGCACTTTTACAAAGGTCCTCTACAGTATCTACGCTCCCACTCCATCTCCTAAAATTCCTGCAGCCTCTTTGACCTATACCTCTTGTGTGGGAGGTATCATAAACACAGAGCTGTGAAAGGGTTAATGAGCCCAGGCAAAGTTAACAAGGGATGGGCAATAAATGGCTCCAGCTGTGTATAATTAACTGTAATACTGTGAAGTAAATGACTTTTATTGGCAAGCATGTCATAACTTCATTAAAAGTCATATTTACAGCCCTCTCACATGGAATGAGTACTTGTGTAGTCTGCAATTTAATGAGCACTCATTTTCACCTTGTTCCAATTATCTTCCACCCACCCCTCCCTCTCAGTGTGGGGAGCATGAAGATGAAATACAATGGGAGTGTAATTAAGGCTGGCACAGATTCTTTCAGGAAATGTTTTTCTGTTCAGAACAATCATTTCTATTGCTTACTACTAATAATACTTTAATGTTTAAAATACATAATTTTCTCTGGTCCCTAAAGCACAATTTAACTAACAGTTATTAAAGAATGACTCTGTGGGAAAGATTTCCCAAGCCCAGAAGCCCTGATAGCTGGGCACCTGAGATACTGTGTCCAATGAGGCATGGTGACCTGACCGAGGCAGTGTACACAAAAGGAAATTAGTATCACTTAGAAGAGGAAATTTGCAATTTAGTTTAATTACATCTGTGTAAAGTGGAAAGCCCCTGGACTAGCCAAAGAACGGTCCTTTTCTCCTTCCAGAGGGCATTGCTCTGCGTAGCCCTGTGCTGCCTCCTGTCATCCTACTGTTGGCTCCTGTAGACATGCATTGAAAATGAGTTGCGAGTTGGGAAGTTCTATGAGCCCCTGCACTTGTACAGGTACCGGGGAGGCACTTCTCATAGGAAAGTAGCTATCACAGCAGGAAGTCCAGATTAATTTTTTCTCCTGTTCAGGGACTGCACAAGACTAGAGATGTGGTTAAAGGAGAGGTAGGCAGACATGGACTCCATTGTAGGCATTGAAGTCTCTTCTAGCATTTAAAAGCAGGTTTGCAACAGGCTGTCTTGATGTGGGACAAGACTCAAGTTCTTGCTTGACTTACCAACTTATAGTTCATTTTAATTTTAGAACAAATGGGACTACTTGCCAGACTGACAGCAAAATTGTGTTCCTCTGGGCCAGATCCTGATTTTTTTGGTCTAGATTTTTTCCGTGGACTGTACAGTAAGTTTAACAAGACTTTTTTCAGCACCAACTATCTTGTCACAGTTCTTGACTGACACAAATCAAACTTAATAGCTCAGGACAATGCCATATGTGCACCCAGTACAGTGGAGTGAAAGCCTGGGGCCAGCTTTTCTGAACACTTTACCAGCTGCAGTAATTACCCTGCAACTGTAGAGTCTCAGTACAGGTTTCAAAGTGGAGACAAAATGCTGCCTGTTGTAGTAGCTGAAAGAAGGAAAGAAGGGGGGGATTCACTTGCCTGACAGATACGCTAATCATTAATATCCCTTGGGATCTGCTCAAGGGTTCAGAATGAAATAAAGGTTATGGGAGATTAATTACTGGGCACTGTGATAGTGACATGGTTAGAACCACATGATAAATATAATTTATCTCATGGCACAGTATAGCAGAGTATAGCAGCAGTGCAGTCATTGTCTGTTATTCTTACTGAACACACATGTTATACTTACTGCTAAGAAAATGAATTAGAAATTCAAGATCAAGGACTAGATCTTTTGCAGGCATAAATCAGCTGAGCAATTGTAATTTATCATAGCTAAGAATTTGAACCAGCTATGTATGAATGTCCCTTTATAAACAAAAGGAAACCTCAGGAGAGGCTTTGGCCTGATACATGTACTAGCACAGTTCTGTTTTGACTAGTTCCCTAGGCAGTAAAGTGTTCAAGGCTAAGTGTAAACGATGTACCAGTGAGAGAGCCAAGTGGTACTGCTCACCTGTTTGGGCAGCACTGACAGAGTGCCCCTCGAAGAAAACCACCATGATGCCACCCAGCGATTTATTCATTTCCTCCTACCTAAGGGGACAGTGGTGAGGCCAATGATTTTTTTATATGAAAAGCCTAATGATTAAGCAAACTGTGTCTGAAGGGTGCTAACAACATTTGTAATTGACCAACAAAGACTAGTAAGGTGTAGTAAGACAGAGTACCTGCTCTAGCAGGAAGGGTGCCCCAGTTTGTTCACTCATTTCTTGGACTTGAGCTCTTGCCTCACATTAACACTCACCCGTTCAGTTCACTCACACTACAAGCTATTAGCTGTTTATGTGATTTTTAGACTAGCAAAAGGCTGCTATATTAATCAAAGCAAAAAAATCAGATGGGTCATGTTTAGAGTTTAACAGCTTATCTGAAAAAGCTATAGCTCTTTGAACTCCTTAAGGATGGGAGGGTTATCCCAAAAGCCTGTCAGTGTAGATTATCATCTGTATTAAAGTGACGCTTGAGTGCTTCTAACAAGGTATTCCTCTGCAGAGCCAAGCGACACCCCTCCCTCTATTATAAATCTTGCCATCCAAATAGCCAAGATAACTGCATACCCTATCTTGGCAGTGTCTGGATTGGCTTTAAAATAGGTAGATAACACTTGCCTAGCTGTGACAGAATAGTCAACTGCCATTATATTTATCTGGCTTTGTGTAGTGCTTCTTGCAGCCTGTAGAGATCTCTATGCTGGTTGTGGCTCTCCTTGTGCTAGCTTTTGCACCAATGAAACTAGGTCATGGTTGTCCTTACCACAGTGCCATCAAGGCAGCGTGTGCGTGTAGCCCAAGTGACTTGCCTGAGGTTATACAGAAAGGCTGTGGAAGAGCAGGAAACAAACTTCTCAGGTGTTTTTCCCTGGTGTCTTTTCTGCAGGAGACTTTGTTTTCTCCCAGTTATTTCTGTATGTGAATCAGTGTCCTGAGCACTTCCATGAGCCCTGCTGAACTATTTGGTGCTCCTATCCAACTTCGAACAGAATTATCAGAGGTAGCATTTAACACAGCAAAAATCTGTCATGGTGACAGATCAAACCATACTTTTCTAAGCAGTTAAGGCTGAAATCTCACTTTGGAAGGTTTGGTAACATTTCTCAAACAGTTATGGGTTTTGGGCAGGTTATCTTCAAACCTGGCACAGGACAACACTTATTCTATAGAGTACGATTTCCATGTTGGGACAAGAAATACTTGCAGCAGCTTCCCAAGAAGTCTTGACATGACAGAGTAGAGATATCACTGTGCTCTGTCATGAGGAATGTTTTCCCATTCATTTGCTTTCATAAGACTTGGTAGTTACTGTACAGTCTTATTTTGCAATTAAGATGCCCTCCTGCATACTTTAAATCATGAATAACATTAATAATTGTGTGATACAGTAATTGAAGATAGCAATGATTAATTCTTGTGATAAAATTTGTCCTCAGAACAATTAAATTTACTGCCAGAAATGTACAAACTTCCCAATGGAGATACTTTCACATAATTATTGTTATTAGTTTAAGCTTGTTGGGGGTGGGAGGAAATGAAAAAAAAATCAATTACTTCGTATTTATCACTAATCTGTTATGATCACTTTAATAGAGAGGAGTTATAACTCAAGACATGTTTTTTCTAATTCATGAGCTATTGGAAAAGTTTACAGAAACCATAAGGGCTGAAGAAACTGGGGATCATGAGAGGCGATTACAGCTATTAAGCTGTAGGGAATTTTTCTTTCTAATGCCTCTGTCTTCTTAAATCAGTGATGAATGAGGGTGATGCCAGCAGCCTGGTCATTTGAGTTCCTTGTTTGTCCACAACTGAGCTTCAGCAATTATTGTACTCTTATGCTGGTTCACGCACTTGCTTGAGGCATCCTGAGGGAGCATGGTTTTTGGAAAGCTCTTAAACTCAGAGGCCTGACTTTTGTTATTCAGACAGTGGAAGTTAAATTGTTGAAATTATTCTATGCTGGCCAACAGTTTTGCAAAATGGGCTCCTGCTGCAGGAGTGAAACTTATTTGGAGAGTTCAAATTCTTTCCATTTGAATAGGATGATTATCAGTGAAAATTAAAGGAAGTCACTCTTGCTGCTCATGTCCTTGGAGCATCTCATGTTCACGCATTATTTTATCCTGGTAGGATATGGTTGGAGACCGAGATAGCACAGAGCGTTGCTGCTTGCCCACCAGCTTGATGGGACAAGCTGATCAAAGCTTTCTCCCATGAATTTTCCTTGCAACTTAACTAACTTCAATTAATAATTTAGGAGACTTGTTTCTGTGTTTTCACTTGAACTGCTACTGTTCTTACAAAGGGTATGAGTTTTCATATACATCTAATTAAAGTATCTGTCAGGTCTATCATATTATACTTGAGCTAATCAAACAAAAAGAAATGTAATAGCCCCTCCATTAGATTCTCCTGATTAATGTCATCACCTTATTGTGGTTTTTTAGTTAAATATTTTTGCTAATGGATTTACCCATATAAAAATCCATCTCATGATAGTGCACTTCTGGCTGCTCTTGGGATGCTGACAATTTGGTAACATAAACTATGCTGACTCTATACACTATGAACAGTGATACCTGGTCCTGTTTCTTCATTCCCTCCCCTGCATGCCCACATCAACTGTTGTCTCTGTGTTAGTCTGCCTGCAGTACAAGAGGAAGACTCAATTGCCAGAAGGCTGACATAAGCAAAGCAGAGCAATTGGTTTTGACCTGGCGGTACTGGATTATCAGAGGACGTGTTCCAAGGGGCTAGAGGTAAGCACATGACCCAGAGTCAGGGCAGTGATTAGATGGAAGCAATTTCTTCAAGAATAATTAAAATTGAGTTACTGACTCAATTACTGATTCTTAAACCAGTGATTTTTAAATTTTAAAAACCAGTTACTGATTCTTAAACCAGTGATTTTTAAAATACCTCAGTCAAACAGGATGCCCTCAACTGGCCAGTTTGGGAGGGCCTAGAGATACCAAAGTGGCAATGCAGTTGGTTATGGGTTCAGAGATGTGGGACAGAGCGCAGTAAAGGTTAACAATTGGGGGAAAAGTTAGTGGTACTAAGGAGTTTCTTCCACATTGCTTACATGAAAAATTTTGGGAAAGGAGACCTGCTTTTGTCATTGGACTTGGTACATTAGGATGTCTGAGGGTTTAGATATGCTGTTCAGGCCATCTGTGTGCCTCCTTCCACTGCTGGTAACTTAAACCAAGACCAGATCTCAATCAATAGCTTCTTTCTTTTTTTTCTTTGAGCATGAATGATTTTCATGATTCCAGAATTTTGGAGTAAAACTCCAGAATGGCTTTCTGCTGTCTTTTCCTTACTACATTAATTTATGGTTTAGAAGGTGATGAAAAGTTGGCTGAGGGAGATTAGAGTAATTCCCAAGGGCATAGCAGGTTGGTTTCATACAAAACATCAGTAGTAAATCTGACTATTCTTCTTAAAATGAGTATCTTTCCTTTCTTTTCCTACCTTGGGAATTGCAAGGAAGTGCCTCTAACTTATGTGCTGCTTGGATACTGGCAATTGCGGAAAATTAGCAGTTCACTTGATTTTGCTAATGCTCTAAAATTTCTATAGTAACAAAGCCATTAAATAGAAACTCCTTTCCCTGCACCCACCCTCCCCAATCAGTAAGAGTGGGAAAAGTGTCTGATAGGTCTGCATTCTAATCAGGGAAATAAACCATAGCAGCCAAAGCCCTAGCAGTGCGTGAACTCGATTGCAGCAAGCAGCAGTTGTGTGCTGCTGGGGCAAGTGTTAAGCTGATAAATCATCAGTGCATATTCTGTGAGCAGGATGCACACTGGTGGAAAAAGGAATTTTTCTCTAACAGCCACTGAAGGAGGTATTTGTTAGGCATTGTATTCAGTGCTGGGTTGACTGTAGTGCAGGAGTGCCTTTGTAAGGCTGCTGTTGTGTTGTGGCATAGGATGGAGTGCGGCTGACATAAAGACCTGAAAAATGGTCTGGTTTTCCCTTGGGTAGCGAAGAACAAACTGTATCTCTGCACTTCGTACTTACGAAGCAAAAACCAGTTTTCCAGAAACTGAAACCAGAGAAGAGTTTTCCCATTGTTGCATTCCCTGCAGAAAACTTTCATACACATGGGGCATTGAGCTGGGGCTCAGGAGGGTCAGTGCTCTAGGTGGCTTTCTGAGCACCAGGTGAGTGTCTGATCTGCTGACCACAGATTCTAGACGTGTGAACACTTAACCACTGCTTCAGACCAGAGCACAATTGTTTGTGCTGCTAGTGAGGTTCCTCTGAAATTATCCCCAAAATACTGGAGAGCAGAAGTTAGCTGTGACCTGTGAAATGACTGAATATTATAGTAGCAAGTGCCAGGTCTATCTGGACTATCTTGCATCAAACTCGTATTCAAAGAGATTAAAAAAGTACTGGCTGTGTCCACAGGGAGGAATTTCACATTATGCATCTGTTTTTACATGAGCTAAATGTGTTACTAGTATTACACACTTAAGACCTTTGTGTATTAGTACACGTACCTGAGGCTAGTGCTTTATTTTTTTTCTTTCTTGAGTGAGTCTTGTTAGTAATCCTTTTAACTACAAGAACATTAAGCTGAAACCAATTATTTACTGAGGTGGTGAAATGAGCCCTCTATCCACTTGGTAATAAAGGAGCCTGCAAGGTGTTCAGGTTGTTATTGGCCCTGTCAGAACTTCCTTCTAGAATATAAATCTATGACTGGTGTTAGAGTGCTGGCCACAGAGATCCTGTGGCTAATCAATATTTTGTAGGCAATGAGCCAATGATAAGGTCAAACTGAGCGATGAGAAAAGCAAAGAACACATGAACTTGATGCTCTGAAGTTCCACTGTCCATGTAAAGATTTAGGGTGCTGCAATTGACCTGCAAATATTACAGACATTTACAGCATTAATGTATAGACAATCCTGCTGAAATGCATTGGGAAGAACGTGGTGACTACAACAAAAGAAAATCTTTGACTACTGAAATGAGATGCTGTGGCAGCAGCTAATTTTAAAAAGTGCCTGGGGATGTTGCAGATGTTAGGAGTGTTGCAAAATGATGCTCTGTTAAGTTACTGGATACTGGGTTTTTATGGAGCTTATACTCGAGGTGGCCCAGGCAAGATTTGGGATGTCACTTCGTTAGTTCTTCAGTACTCGTAACAGCAAGTCCTGGCTGTGACCATCAACCAAACTTCCAAGGGTAACAAAAACTTAAGCGGAGCTGATATTCTAGAGGAAACTGCAGGGGAATGGGGAAATGGTTATGGTGGTCAAGGCAGTCGCTGACTGCAGGGACATCCTGCATGTGCTCTCCTAGCTGGACTCTCCTAAATTCTGAAAGCTTCATGTCAAAGCTGTATGAACTTGTACTGATAACAGATATCAAAATGCCAGAGTGTGTCAACCTGCACTGTGAAGTATCTGCTGTGTAATTAGTCTCCAGACTAGAAAAAACAATTTGTGATGTTATACTTTGTAACAGATTAAATTACGGTTACTGCTTTGTAGAATATTCATCATAACAGTGTAATTACTGCGGTTATTCTTCTCAGTAACAAAACAGTGCAACAGCATACTGATGTGTTTTTTGTAGGCATATTACACCACCATATACATGATCACCCTAACACATCCGTTCAGTTGCATGCAACTCTCACATTTTGCTTGCTGAACCTGCAGTGACTGTATGAATATACTGTCCTGAATGACGGATTTGTATTATGATAACGTGCAGAACTTGAAAATGCATTTGCTAGGGCTTAATGAATGCATCCCAGTTAAAAATAATTAATTCTGCTCTCAGGGATTGATTGGGACCACAAGATCAGTAGCGTAGCTAAGGCTGCTACCCTCAGTCCCGAAAACAATTTTCCCAGCAATGAAGATTAATCCCTTTTTATTCTGTTGATGAAATAACAACATGATCATAAAGCATAAGAGAACAAGGAGAAGTTGACAAAGTATGTCTTTGATTAATTGCCATAATAGATTGCAGGTTGCTGACTGAGGAAATTTTTTCAATGCTCATTTTTCAGTCTTTAAAACTTTAATGCACAAGGGGAGGACAAAGAAAAAACAGCTAGTTAAAGGCTG
Organism: Sula dactylatra; assembly: GCA_013389905.1. NCBI lineage: Eukaryota > Metazoa > Chordata > Aves > Suliformes > Sulidae > Sula > Sula dactylatra. The sequence continues at coordinate 43,897 of WEKW01021587.1, read as the reverse complement.
TACACAATTTTATGCATGTGAGCCACCTAGTGAAGCAGTCCGAAGGACAACTGTTAACTTGAGGGGAGTTCTGTGAGACAGGAGGACAGAAGAATGATACAGTGGTTAATGTGATAAACTGGGGCTTCCGACCTACCTGCAACTCCTAGCTTCCCCTTTGGGGATCTGTGGCTACACCTGAATTATGTTACATCTAAATTATCATAGAATCATTAAGGTTGGAAAAGACCTCTAAGATTATCAGGTCCAAGAAATTCTCCCTAATACCCAATCTAAACTTCCCCTGGTGCAGCTTGAGGCCATTTCCTCTCGTTTATCACTAGTGACCTGGGAGAAGAGACCAACCCCCCCCTCACCACAACCTCCTCTCAGGCAGTTGCAGAGAGCAATAAGGTCTCCCCTCAGCCTCCTCTTCTCCAGACCAAACCCCCCCAGCTCCCTCAGCCGCTCCCCATCACACTTGTTCTCCAGACCCTTCCCCAGCTCCGTTGCCCTTCTCTGGACACGCTCCAGCACCTCAATGTCCTTCTTGTCCCGAGGGGCCCAAAACTGAACCCAGCATTCGAGGGGCGGCCTCCCCAGTGCCAAGCACAGGGGCACCATCCCTGCCCCGCTCCTGCTGGCCACACTATTCCCTTTGTCTTTTGCTTTTCTAATTTTCTCTCTGCACGACCTAACGAGATCCCTGTACTCTTCTTGAGTTGCCTGCCCCTTCCTCCAAAAGTGGTAAACTCTCCTTTTTTTCCTGAGTCCCAGCAAAAGCTCCCTGTTCAGTCGGTCGGTCATCTTCCCTACCAGTTTGTCTTGCGGCACATGGGGACAGCCTGAAAGCCCAGCCTTCCCAGACCCCTTTGCTTGTCAGCCCTGCCTCCCAAGGGACTCTCCCAACCAGTGCCCTGAACAGGCCTAAGTCTGCCCTCCAGAAGTCCATGGTAGTGGTTTTGCTGACCCCACTCGTCGCTTCACCAAGAATCGAGAACTCTATCATATCATGGTCGCTAAGCCCAAGACAGTCTCTGACCGCCACATCTCCCACCAGTCCTTCTCTGTAAAACCAGGACAAGCAAGGCACCTCCTCTGGTAGGCTCACTTACCAGCTGTGTCACGAAGTTATCTTCCACACATTCCAGGAACCTCCTAGACTGTTTCTCCTCTGCTGTGTTGTATTTCTAGCAGACGTCCAGTAAGTTGAAGTCCCCCACGAGAAGAAGGGCTCACCCCTTCCCGCCCGGGAGGCCGGGGTTCCCGCTCTCGCCACCTCTGATGAGACAGTAACTTGTTTAGCCTGTAGCGCGTATGTGACGTTTATCTTCACTCAGCTCAGGAGGAGATCCTTGTTCACTGAGGAACTCCCAGTACATTAAAGACCACCATGTGCTGAAGGACTTTGGGACTGAATTTCTCAGCTTTTTGGTGTCATGACAGAACATGTAGTACCAAGGTAAGAGGCATTACTACTATATGGTGAACATGACGTCGTTTTGTTAGAACTTCTTGAAAAAATAAGACTTAATCTTACTGTGTCATCGTCCACTGAAATTCTCTTTGGCCCTGGAAAGTCTGAGGAACTAGTAAGTTACTGGCAAACCACGGATGATGACATTGAAGGATGGGGAGATGGAATTCAAGTTCTACAAGCCCAGCCCCACGGTTTCCCAAAGAGCTCCTTCGCTTCTGGCTCCAACGGGGGCTGCGACACCTGAGTTGGTAAGACCTCGCCTCGGAGTGCCGCTTCTGCAAGCGTTCGCTGAAGTCACATACTGACCATGTCGCAGAATCGGTGGTGCAGACAGGTCTAAACCCAAGGTATCCTGACTCCCAATTAGCTTTGTTAATTAGAGGAAACAGTGTTAGTCATTAAATAAGAGTGGATTGTTGCTCAGCTAGGGTATGGTATGTACATTCCCAAAGGAATGGGGAAGGGGTCCCCGGGAGGGACAGTTATTCTAGTAAAGATTCCAGTAACTGTTCCAAATGGGCCTCATGGACGGGCCTCATGGACCTGTAAACTTAGAGTTTCAAAATGATAAAAGAAAATAAAATCTGCTAAGTGCTGTCATATTAGAACCAGCTCAACTCTTTAAAATCTTCCCCAGAGAGACTAGTAATTAGAGCACATTTTTCCCCTTCAGTTGCCAGTCATGCAATTCTAAAGTGGGTCATCACCTATCTTGTTAAACAAAAATCTTCATGTTCCATAAGCAATGCAATCTATCTTGGGGGGAGGGTGCACGTAGGAAATCAGAATCCAGGAATAGACTGAGGTGCTAAAAAAAAAATAAAAAAGTTCCAAAAAGTGCCTGCCTTAGCTTAGTGGCCCTCCAGAGACATCTGCATATCCTAAAAGAACCCCCAATCTCCTGAAGCAAGCAAGTCATACATACCATGAAGTTAAGCCTTTTTGCAAGTTATACTGCCTCCCTGAGCTGGATTCATCACTTGCCTCTGACCCCTAGAAAATGCAAGGAGGTGCAACTTACCTTAGCCAGTGAGAATTTGCTACTTTTGGTATCTTGTTCTGTGTGGATAAAAGGCATACAGAAAATATTGCATCCCGGGTAACCAAAGGAGACCCGGAGAGCTGCTTAAACTTGCCCTACAGATGGGGTCTAGGTTCCCTGGGAAGGAAGAGCCTGCAATAACTAAAATAGGGTTGAGAGGGGTGTAAGTGATACCAGTGATTTATGCTGATACTGCGCACAGGGCTGGGTTCCATACTGTCTGAGAAACAGCTGCTTGTCCTTGAACAAAATAGAACTAATGAGGGAGAGCAAACAAGAGCTCCCAGCCACGAGGAAGTATGTGACTGCCCTCACTCTGCACACCCAGAGATGTACAGCAGTAGGGAAACGGTACTGTGAGGTAAAGGTGGGAGTACGGACAACGCTTTCTAGCATGCACTGCTTATCTAGATGATTCACAGACAAGATGCCTTTGGGTACCTGAAATCTTGACTTTCCTGCAGTTGGCTCCAACGAGCTGCCTGTCTCCTGACATCAGAACCCTGGGAGAAGGGAGGCTGAGAGCACAACCTCTGCCAGGGCTCGCTCCCCAGCAGCTTGATATGCACCGAGCTGACAGCAGCCTAGCCTGTCCTCTGTAGCCTGCAGTATGGCAGCCTGCAGTACCATCTGCTGGCTGACACCACCTCTGCTCTGATGTTTCATCTTTCTTGATATTAGTAGGGAAATGTTCCATGCTAAATTACCTTCAAACCACGGGGGAGAGCGAGCAAGCTTTATAGCTGTGGAAAAATACGCATTTTGACATGATGCTTTTATTGGACTGTGGGGTAGAATGATATCTATTTTACAGACCTTAGATTGGGTGCAAGTTATCAGGCACTACATTTGAGGAAGCAAGTTAGTACTATGCAAACACAGCAACCTCATTCAATAATAACTTAATGGCCCATCATATTTAACTGACTCTTTACTATAATTGTTTAAAGAACTTAATGGATTTATTGTACTTAATTATTTAATTTTTAATTATGGATTAGTGAGAAGATAAAACAAATGAGGGGTAGAGTGCTCAGTTTGATCTGCCCATATGCAATAAAGTTGTCCTAAAAGGGGCATGTCTACTCTGAGAATTCAGCAGAGGATAAAGCATGTGTGCATACTTAGATTTTCCCACTCCCCCTGTCCTGAGAAGTGGTTCTGTTTCTGGAGCTTTCAATATTTTTTTACTTTTGAAATGGTTTAGTCTGTCTACAACTTGGGCATTGGTTACTTTAGGTATGCTCACAAATTTTCTTTGCATCCAGGATGGTTGAAAATTGTATTAAAACTTCTTAATATGGCTCCAGGTTATGTCATTAGGCATACTTAGCTTCCACTGGGAAGGAAGATGAGGGAAGCAGAATAAAATCTCTTAAATTCTCACTGAAAGCAACCAATGTGAATGTTAAAGGTCCAGGCTCCACTGTATATAAGAACAACAGGATTCCACTATAATGCCCTGCCAAATGCAGAGGATAACAAAACTCAGTCTATTATGTGCTCAACTGGCTTGTCCACACGTTATAGCTCTTTCATGATCTTTAGCTGTATAAAACGAATTACCATTATTAGCGCTATTATAGCACGGCACACATCTAAAATGCTTAAGAAGGTTTCGTACTAATCTAGCTCAACAGAACAGAGAGACTTCATTTCCTTTGGCTATGAGGAATCCTTGCTGTCCATCTACTGTTTGTTCATGAAATAGCTATACTTATGTCAAAAGTGAAACAATTGTAATTCTTAATGCAAAAAGTCCATATACATTAAGCCACAAAACAAGGACTTGTGAATTCCCCCTACTTGCAGCTTTTACATAATTCAACTCCATGTTCAGCTACATGAAAGTATTTCTGGTTTGATTTTTACATGATAACCCTTTGCTGTTGTATACAAATTGCCAGCGCTATCTGTGAGAGTATTTCTGCAGCACATTTTTAGACTTTTTATCATTATTTTTCATGTAAAATGTCAGCCTTGTTCTGACAAATCTTGTGTGCTTGGTTTGAATAGCTTTACTAGTGTCAGGCTGGAGTTGTCAGAAATACTGGTGAAGACATTGAAGACATTGAAGAGTTGCAAATCTGCCACAAGACTAGGGGAAAAAACAGTCAGTGAACATAGTCTGGGGGAATGAATGTGACAACAGCTGTTGTCCACACAAAAAACTCTGTGTTAATTCCGTGCAAGGGTAAGGGTGTACTTTCTCTTCAGTCACAAGAAACTTCTGGTCTTCTATTTCACTGGAGTCCTCTGGAAATCCTTAATGGAGTATAAGAGGCAAATGAAGTGTTTCCAATTAAGAGCTATGAATTTTATCAGTGAGGGATGCACACACTGAAATCTGTCTATTAATCAAACACTTTAGTGTGCGGATGCAAATAAACAATATTCTGTGAAGAAGCTGTGATAACTTTAAAAATTGTCTCAAACGTAAAGTCTCTCTTCCCTTGTTTTCCCCACTGAATTGCATTTACAACAGAGAACCTGATCTAGACAGTAAGAGCTTCCTAAGAGAAACAAATCAAAATAAAAAGCAATTTAAAAATCAGTGCAATTTCCTCAATTTTTCTTGTATGTCCTGGTTGCTGGTCCTCAAGGGATAGCTGTACTTTCTGATCAGTACTAATACAAAATTCATATTTGTCTGGGCTATTATGTGCAAAGTAATGTGTAATCCCTCAGGTTGGAGTGAAAAGCCAAGTCAAATATCACAGAGGACCTTTCAATTTTGAAAGGTTTCAGAAATAAGCACAGTACAAACATATAAAGGGATCCAATTATATGTAAACAAACTGTTATTGAAGTCTCCTCCTTAGAAAACACAATTAGATTGCCAACAAGATTGCTTTTGGATTACTTGGATTAAGCATTGCATTCAGAGGCTTATGAAGTACCTGGAATTTCTTTTTTTTCCCCTGCATCTTCAAGTTGTAAAACTCAGTTATATTGGGCATGCAGGTTTCCGTCATGAGCAAAGGTGCTTCTGCATAGTCTCAGGTGCCTGCATTCCTTGGAACAGATGTTGCACTAGTGAAATGTGGTTCCTGGTGATAAGGAAATGGTTAATCCATCTCTATCAAAGACTATATAATACTCAGCTTACTGAGTAACCTACAAGTTAATTAAAAGAACCCCATAGACATCAAGAAATACAGAACTAAAGCTGTCCCCTTCTGATAAAGCACTGAAATCGCTAACTCTGCCATAGGGAGGAGATACGTCTCCTTTCTTTGCATGCAGAGTACCTAGATAGGGAGAAATCCCAGAGTAAGTGATTCAGCTCCAGTCTTTCTCTCTCTATCAGCGTTTAGTAGAACCAAACAGTGAAAACGAAAGCAAAATGTTCAAGAGAAATAAAATGGTGGCAATCTCATTGAGGGTGGGAAGGTAGACATACTGGGCCCTTCCCCCTCAGGCAACTTTGCTTTGGTTAGCTTAAATTTGCTGCAGTTGTCACGATAAGGGCGCATTGAAATCTGTGGGACTCTTTCTGTCTGCTTCAATTGCAAGAGATTCGATTAATTCATGTGCTTCTACTGTCTCATTGATTGGTTTGCATCAGATCTAAACACAAATCTTTCCTGCAAGGATCACTGACAGATACCGTTGGTTGTTGCTTTTTATCTCTCCTTTGCTATCTATTGCATCGCAAGTCTTGAAGTAGTAAATCTGACGAAGATATGGTCAGAATAACCTCTTGGTTTTGGTGTTTTGTTTTTTTTTTATAAATGGCCAGTAGTTCTGCTAGTGAAGTGCAGCTCTGGTATGAAGGGCAGAAATGTAACTGAGCAGTGCATTGAGATTCTCATCAAGAAAACACAAAAAGCAGGGAATTGTCTGAAATACCTAATGCTGCTGAAAACACATAGAATCCTTAATAGCCAAAGTTGTCAGCGTTGTAGGGCTGTTCCTGTACAGTTCTTTTGGGCAGCTGTGAAATTACTCCTACTTGAACAATAGCAGTCACTAATGATGCAGCAATGATGAGAATCAGGCCTTTGGATATTACAAATGGAAATGAGAGTTCCTAACTGAAGTAAATAATGCAATATCCACTTCAGCTATCCCAGAAACTTGAACTGTGCTTGCTACTAATCATCTTTCTTATTCTGTTTCAAAATATATGGATTCTCAGTGATATATATATATTTTTATATATATATATAAAGCATGCCTGTCTTTCAACATAAGGTTTAAGAACAGAAGATCTTTAGGATTACTTTGACCTTCCACTCATTTTTCAGTAAACTGAGGACTGTAACATTGTCCTGGCTGCTGACAAGAAATTGCCTGTTCCCTTAAGTAGAAATGAAGTGGTATAAGATAATTGTGACCCATTTGGCCTGAACAAAAACTGGTGTAGCATCACTTATCTTCTGCAATCAGAAAGAATGAAGAAAAATTGACCAGATGCTTGTTCCATTTCTGACTATTGATTTTTTTTTTCCCTGGATTTGTTTCTTTGCTGGAGGTAAGACTCAGTTTCATTCAAGTTACATGAAAATAAAAGAAAAGCCCTGCTTCATTTCTGATGTGATTAACAAAGTTTAGGCTGAGCTTGCTGCCAGTGAATAGAACAGTAACAACAACCAAAAGGAGAGATGGGATTGTGCCAGCTGGAGAACCTTTCTTTTTGTATAACTTTTTTCTCCTTATTTTGGCTTCCTCACAGCAGCTTCTTTTTGTGGAGCTGAGCAGGGAACCTGAATGATGAGTTCAGATTCACAGATCAGTGGTGAATGATGCTGGGCAGTTATGTAGAAAAATATGACATTTTCTTACAGCGACAGTGAAAATGAGGGTTAATTTTAGTTTCTATATTTGTCCTCTTGGTATTGTCTTAAGGAACACTGTTTCCTGCACACAATGAAACTAAGAATAGAAGTGGGTGTTATGGGGCTCAGGAATAATGCAGTGAATCAGAATTTTAATACTATTAAAATCTGTTGATGATGCTGATTCATTATTACTAGTGCTGATGGGAAGGCTAGACTCTATAAACTAGTTTAATTATTTTCCAGTTAATGTTAATCTCAGTTGATGAAAACTCTCAAAGCCAGAAAAGACATGACACAAAAAACAACTTTTTCTAGAAAACATCAAAAATTTCATTGCAAGTATCTTTGCTTTGCTTGTATTTTATTTTTTAAATGATCAAAACATTTTGTTCTCAAGCTCTTCATGAGTCAGCATATGACAGTTCAGAAAAGATCTAAATAGGAGATGATCACTTTTCTTAAAGAAATGAAACACAGTGACTCAGGTACAAGCCATGGGTGTCTAGGTAATTATATGATTGAATGGAGGGAAGGGAGCTAAATCCAGCTGGTGGCCAGTCATGAGTGGTGTCCCCAGGGCTCAGTGTTGGGCCCAGTCTTGTTTAATATCTTTATCAATGGTCTGGACGAGGGGATCGAGTGCGCCCTCAGTAAGTTTGCAGGTCACACCAAGTTGGGCAGGAGTGTCAATCTGCTGGAGGGCAGGAAGGCTCTGCAGAGGGATCTGGACAGGCTNTGTGTCAGCCATGGTGTGGGCAGCAGGAGCAGGGCAGGGATGGTGCCCCTGTGCTCGGCACTGGGGAGCCGCCCCTCGAATGCTGGGCTCAGTTTTGGGCCCCTCGGGACAAGGACATTGAGGTGCTGGAGCGTGTCCAGAGAAGGGCAACGGAGCTGGGGAAGGGTCTGGAGAACAAGTGTGATGGGGAGTGGCTGAGGGAGCTGGGGGGGTTTGGTCTGGAAAAGAGGAGGCTGAGGGGAGACCTTATCGCTCTCTGCAGCTGCCTGAGAGGAGGTTGTTGTGAGGGGGGGTCGGTCTCTTCTCCCAAGTCACTGGTGATAGACGAGAGGAAACGGCCTCAAGCTGCACCAGGGGAGGTTTAGATTGGGTATTAGGGAAAATTTCTTTCCTGCAAGAGTGGTCAGGCACTGGAACAGGCTGCTCAGAGAGGTGGTGGAGTCACCATCCCTGGAGGTATTTAAAAGATGTGTAGATGTGGTGCCGGTGGACCTGGTTTAGTGGTGGGCTTGGCAGTGCTGGAGTAATGGTTGGCCTTAATGATCTTAAAGGTCTTTTCCAATCTGAATGATTCTATGATGCTTTATTATATGTATCTGTGCAATACCTCTGTCAGATGAAAAATTAATCATTTGAACTGAGAACAAATCCTGATCCTGAAATATATTCACATGCCTAAGCCCTACATCAATGAAAGTTGAAATGTCTAAATACCTTTGATAGGAATAGTCATTTTGGCTGTTTAAGTCACCTAAAAAAAACCCTGTCCAGCAGAGACTTGTGGATTGCACCCGATATTTTTAAGGGTCCAATATGTGCCTTAGCTATTTGACCATTGATGCTAGTGAGAAGATAATCCATAATGTAGGGATTGGCTCCAAGTCAGTGAGGTAAAACTTGGTCTGATCATATTTTTATAAATGTGTGAAGGCCACAAGAGATAAAGCCAAATACCTAAGTAAGCACATCTACTGACTGTTCTGTACTGATCAGAGCATGGTAGCATAGTGAAAGACAAGTATAGAGGAAGCTGGTAATTCTAGTGATATCTAGAGAAAACCACAGTGCTTTAAAGTCATTATAAATGCATGCCATATAGAGCAAACAGCATACATCTATCTGGGAAAAAAAATTGCCTCTCTGCAGAAAAACAGCATAAGGCCAGAACATTTATTCTATATTGAGGAGTTAAATAAGACAAAGGGCATGTTTCTACTAAAGCTTGCTGAGTGATGTGTAGAGGCCTGACTTTGGACATAGAGTGAAATTCAGTTAATTTACCTTAATTCATTGTTTTAATGAGTTTTTGAATAGACTTCAAACACATTCTATTCCTGTGAACATTCTTGTACATTCTTGTGATGCAAATAATCATCTTCATTTTGGAAATGCTGTTCATAGGACAGGGACCATGCAGGGAGCGTCATGGGTTCCTCTACCTCTCTCTGGTCCTTACTTGTTTTGTGTGTTAAAGCTAACATCAGATTTGTTTAATGCTTTTCATTCCTTTCTTAATTACTATAGATACATAAAGTAGGTCCTCTGATAAAATGGAAAATACATAAGGACATGTCTGTATGCTCATATAGGAAATCGCTGGAGTATATATAGTTGTATTAGTTCGACCCTGAGCTAGTATGTCTTACCTCTGGGGTGCTCTTGTTCATCTTTGCAATGGCTTGTTTGCTGTTACCAGCGGTTTCTGAAATAGGTGTTGTTCATGCTCACAACCTGAACAGCAAGTATAGAAACATTCCAAATTATATTGATATAAAAGACAAATTGAAAGCAACACACCTGCTAAGGTAACATCTGGATTTAGGATGTATGCTTGCTCGGTTTAGTATAAATGAGTTCTGTTGCCAGGTGTTCCTAGACTTGGTGTCGTGGAAGGAAGCTGTACTGTGGTTCATGTGACTGACATAGCGCTTTTGGGGATTTTGAGCTTTGGCCACAACAGACCTGGTATTAGTTCCTACAATGCAGAGTGGCTTGGAAGGAGTCAGCAAGGGCTTATATATGGAGGTGCAGGTTTATTTCAACCCCAAACTTGATGCTTATCTCTTACGTTTCCTTTCTGACCCTCATGAACTCACTAAGTACACTTGTTCTGCCCCAGACAAGGTTCTGTGCACAAAGGTTTAAAACAAAAATGGACCAAAACACTTTACAGCTTCATCAAGTTTTGGATTAATGAGATCCTGGCTGATTTCTGACCCAAGAATCAGGTTACTCTAAGTCTTCTGATTTTGCGTTCCTTTGTATATGGAAGAGAGCACAGCTTAAATCAGAAATTAACTGAACCAGACGCTTTCAAGCCTGAACGCACAGTCTGGCTTACACTGAACAGGAGCTGGAAACAATGCAGTGATAATGCTCTATTTTCAGATAACGATTTGATTAGAGAGAAGGAATCTGTTCCATGGATAACACTTCCCATTTTCATGTCAAACAAGAACTAAACAGCACAAGTTAATGAGCATGAAAAAGGAACATGAAATCAGTAATCTGACAAGGAGGGAAAGTAAGAGCGGAGATGGAAATTGCAAGAGGGGATAATTTGCTGTATTCATGAGACAGTTTGTCTACCCCTGTGGTAAGTGTGCATTTCAGATCTATGGATCCTGATGTAATTGCTGTTAATGTGATCACTTGTTTAATAGCTGAGAAGGCAACTGGCAGCTCCCGACTTAATATGTGTATGCACAGAAGTGGTTCTCAGTGCAGCTCTGAAAGTTTCTGCTGCCATACCTCTGCAGAAAAAAGTTACAGTGACTAACAATTCATTTACACAGTACTTTGGTTAGAAAGGTCTTCCTCCTTCCTTCAAATCTTGATATTGACTTGCTGGAACCCTGAAACTTCAGCTGCTCTGTGGGGAACAAATTGTGCCTTGGCTTAGTGCCACAGTAGTGTCCTCATCTCATTAACTGCAACCTGCATGTGTCCTCATATAGTTTTATGTTTATGCATATAGAAAGGTACCTATGAAGGTAGAATGAATCAGTAAATATTGATAGCTAGATCATCTGCTATAGCAAATTTGACTTTGTCAATTTTTCTGCTGCATTATGAGCATACTTTAAAGGGGAGTTGGTGGCATTCTGCTTATGAGGCTGCATGCAATGTACTCAGCATCTTTTTCCTCTGCTCCTTGCTGTAGGTTCATCCATCTTTTTCTATTACTTGTGCTGCTGGCTCAGGTGAAGGAGTCACATGTATACTGCCAGAACAGATCACCATTCTGACTTCAGCTTCTGACCTAACTGCTGCATTTCCTAGCAAGCTGAGTGGCCAAGTAGTTTACATGTGCCATGTGAAAGGAGGAAATGAACACTTCTGTTGTAAATTTGTGTCTCAATTTTTACCATC
>WEKW01021587.1:0-32461 GCA_013389905.1 Sula dactylatra | reverse complement strand
TAAAGTTGGCATTTCTTAAATTTGCTCAGTAAAAGCTAAGGCAGAAGAAAGATTGGGGAAGGAAAAACAAGAGTAACGATACAGACTTTTTGAGGCATAGATTATTTCGTTGTACAATCAAAGTACAATAATATCCTGGTCCAAATCAGACTATTGGCACAACTGCTAAATTTCTAGTTTGCAAAGGCAACAACAATCACGTCACTTTTTAGTACTAATGCTTTTGACAGCACTGGATTGCTCTTACATTACCTAAGAGATTTGGGAAAACTTTTCTTTANGAAGACAGGCAGCAGCCCTCTCTATCTTGTTCTTTTTTCTCAGAATATTCTTGGAATATTGCTGGAGAAGGGGAAAAGCATCTTCAGGTGTGCTGTTTAATAGCTGCTGTCACTGCTGTTATCATTACGTTGTGAAAGCTTAGACCTCAAGCCTAGGGATCCATCCCATCATCAGCCCAGCTGGTCCCTTCCAGTGTAATGTTTCTCCATTGTTTTGTATATAATTTCATGCTGTAAGCTAACTGAAGTTGCCACAGTTCTCATTTGGAACATTTTCTCGCTTTTACAGGAACCTTTTCTAGATTCTAGTATTTTTTTTTTTTTTTTTTAAATGGAGGCTCATCTATTTGCTGAAACACTGCCTCAGTGAGAACAGCTGGTTTAGAAACTTCTCTTTGGGAAAAAAAAATAATTAATAGGCCTGTTTTTGAGCACTCCTGGCAGATCTGTCATCTGTTCCTCAGCCCAAATGACAAGTGAGTTATACAGTGGGGCTTTGCAAAGTTCAAACCATATTGTATAGCAGATGCTATGATAGTATTATTCAGTAAGTCCACACAGAATCTCCATTGTTGTCTTCTTCCTTGCAGCAATTTATGACCAGCTCTCTCTTTGCAGTGTTATGACTACACTAATCCTAAAGATGCATTAACACAACCTCTGGCTTTACAAATTTTTCTGAAGTTCAGCTCTCTACCCCTCTCGCCATACTCATGCAGTGGATTTGTTCTGCGCTGTTTTCTTACTCCCTCCAAGGTGATCAGTTTGATGTATTTCAACATTTTCCCTTTAATTCAGTAGTTCTGGTCTTTCCAGATTTAGTTTGCCTATAAATCCCACAGCAGCAGTAGCATCCTTAGAAGGTAATAATAGTTCTCTTTCTGTTGTATCTCATTTCCTAGTCTATCTTGCCTTAAAATTGTTTGGCACTTCTCCATATATAAAATACCAGGTAGTATCTGTGGTCATTATTTCAAATCTGTGAAATTACTGATACTTGCTTGGTTGAATGTGCACCTAGGTGTCATCTCCTTTTGGTTCTCCAGATGTGGTTATTTGCTTACCTTGGGTGACACTCAGTTTTGTGGTACCTTTGTTATTCCATTACACATACTGGGGTCCCAGTGACAGACTGCCTTTCTTGGATGCGTTGAGGTCTAAAGCTAAAAAGAGTGGGCATAATAATGATACTTCACTTGCAGAAAACTCGTATTACAATTAATAATGTGAACTTTCTCTACACAGAGTCTCTGTATTAGAAAGGTGCCTTATTTCTACACAGCAAATAATAAATTAAAATACCTCATTGAGTAACTTCTCGCATATTATTTTGGTTTCAACAGCACTGAGTCACCCAACCGTGAGCCAAAACCCCATATTGTCCCTATAGAGATTTGCTCATCAGCCTTTTTCTCTCTCAGAAAGGTGAGACTGTCTCACTCGCTGTATGTCTCATCAAGCAGTTGCTCAAGTTTTCCCGCAGTTTTCCTTGGACAGTCTAATCAGCAAGTGCTGTTAATACATTTCCTGGCTGGTAGGTGTTTGCCTTAGCAAACGTCATACACTACTGCACAGAACTGGAGGAGCTGCTCTTACTCTTGCTAACCTCACTGAACTGAGGGTGGGAGAATGACAGTGGAGGAGCAAAGCAAACAGTCTTTTCTGACAGTTCTCCAAAAGCTGCTTTCAGACCAGGTAGAGAGGAAGATATTAGATAGATGAATGGAAATGCTCTGGTTTTAACTGGCTGACAGAAAGAGCAAGGACGTTGAAAAAATTAACTTGTTTAGTTGTCTAAATGAGAACTGTATGGCTGAAAAGCTGGTAGCTGCTCACTTAATTCTCCACCTGATAAAAGTTTTCCCATCTTGTCTATTTAGAGTAAGTTCTATGGTTCAAGTACTGCGTTTTACAATGGTTTTGTACCACGTACAGTACCAGGGATATTGTCTGAGTTCTTTGAATCTTGTTGTAATAAATACATTTGGAGGTTTGTTTTGGGTACATAGCCAAACGTTACCAAGATGCAACATTGAACTGAAGCATCTTGACCAGAAGCAGGAATCAAAAATGAAAAATAAACTTAACTGAATGTTAAAGTCTTGATTAAGAATTGACCTGTGTTTCCCTAGAGGTGTCACATAGTCTGTGACTGTCTCTCAACTGCGTCACCCATCCTAATTGAATCCCTCTGTACCACCGCTTAGAGCTGAAATTTAACACCCCAACCTCCAGTTGATCTCAGGGATGATATTATCCTATCCATTTCCTAGCAAATTACAGTTCTTTGCAGGAATGCATTAAACTATCAGATCTTTCTCATTATGGATTTCTCATAGGGCTTTTGGCTCCAAATGAGCTTTGAGGCCAACTAAATCTCTGATGGAGCTGTAGTCTCCCTCACTGCATGAAATGCAAAGTGCATTTTCTATGCTATAATGTGAGAACAGGTTTGACACTGGTTTTTTTAAGTTAGGCAGCAATAGGCACAGATTGCTGTAGCTGAGATGGAAAGACTCAGCATTGCTAAATCGCAAATTGGCTCAGGTTCTCTAGCAGCACTGGTATAATAAATATTTACTACACTATGTTTAATATTCACTTTCTCCTTTTCCTCCACAGAATCACCCATAGGGGAATTCTCAAGGTATTTCTGGCAGTCTGAAACTCTTACTGAGTAATTATCAGGATGTGCACTAACATAAATACTGTTATACCAAAGGAGACATGAATCTTCTCTGATCAGCTCTCGGCATCCTTATGATTCTGGGAATATTTAAAAGGTAAGAAGTCCCAAATTAACTATGTAGATTGATTTAAGATCCACTTTATATCTACTCTAGCTAGTAGCATCAGCTTTATTGCTTAAAACAAAAGCTATTTCCACATTTGTATGAATGGATCCATTGCCACTTTGCAGAAGAAGTGAGGGAAAAAGTGGTGGAGGGGACCTTAATCTGTCTCAGTTTTGGTTCAGGCAAATGCACTAGCTGAACACTGACATTCTTTGCTGGAAATTAAAAGCAAGAAGGCTACTTATTTCCCAGTGCATTAAAGCTAGAGGCAAAGAGAGTTGCACAGTTCCTCTGGACCTGATCCCACGTAGGGCTGAACTCCCAAGAAGCTGGGGAGGATTACCACCTTTTCACTAACATCTTGCATCTCTTAGGGTGCAGGCTTTCTGCTAGTGGTAACAATATGGAAAGCTCGCAGCAGTTAAGTTTTAAGCATCTGAACATCTGTGAATTCTGTAGATGGCAGAAGACGAGCTCAGTATTTTTTCCACACAGCTAAAGTACTGTACAAGCATATAGGTTACATCTCTTCCTTTGAGACGCTGTCAGGAGATACCCTGTGTGAGAAAACAGACATTTTCAAAGTTCCCACGTCACATGAACATATCTATTCTGTGCTTCCCACTGCACGTCCAACCAACAACCAACTCTGCCATAGCTTGGCCAGTCCTCCCTGCCATCTGTAGCTGGCAGTGGCACCTTGCGAAGACACTCCATTTTCCTCTCTGAGGTACAGTGAGGTCTGTTCAGTACAAATTGGTAGATCTCACAAGAAGAGAAGGGGAACTCGGCTGTAGCCCTAAGAGTGCCATCATTCAAGCTCAGCAGGACAGCCTTTCAGAGGTATAAATGAGAGCCTTTGCAATGGGGGCTGGTGTTCTAAATGGTCTCTGAACCTTTGAAAGCTACTCCCTTCTCATTCTGCCATTTTAATTTCTTTGTCTGCTGGATGGAAAAAAACCAATTTCACCTCCATATGATGAGGCCAAGAGAAATGCTAACCATTGCTATTAATACAAAATGATATATCTGATAGACAGCAAAGTATAGGCAATGTGCACAACATATATACAGCGTGTCATAATACAGCCAGGTGTAATGGCCATCGTTCTTTTCATGGGTCCATTCAGCAGGCTACCTCTCCCCTTACTTTAAGCAAGATAGCAGTCTTGCATTATACTGGCTCTGATTACAGACATGCAGCATGGCCCGATATAAATCATTCTCCATGAGATATTCCCAAGCTTTGCAACTGGTTTAAATGAAAAACTCAAGAAAAGCAATAACAATTTATAAACTTCTAAGTCAGAGCTATAAATCCCTCTCAGCTTGTTAAATTAACAGAGGCATTGTGCTGTGAAAAGGGACCAAATTTAAAAGCTCAGCAAGACAGATCTTAGCAGGTTCTACTATTAAAATCTCTCTTAAGCAGGTCAACATGGAGAGCAAAACATACTTGACTTCTGCTTGAGGCATGAGGAGATACATTCTTCACACTTCCTTTTTGGCTGCCACTTAACCTATTTCTTCTGGCTCTTCTTTGCTACCATGTTAGAGTGGTTGCATTCATGAGACTATTGGGAAAGCAATCATCTGCAATATTGCTGAGGAATAGATGTAGGACATCTGAAGCTGCCCACAGAAGCTGCACTTCTATTTACCCTGAGTTACTGTCAAACTCGTCAGTATGGGTTTATATTACTTTAAGTAATATAAGTTATATTGCTCTATCTTTCAGTACTTAGGCTAAAACTAATATAAAAATATCCAGCTACAAAGCTGTAACATTTTAACTAACTGCTATAAAAATCATACTCTCAGTTAATAAAATAATTATTTAATTGAAGTCACGTTTGTGCACAGGTAAGGTCTAAGCATATCAGCTCTCGTGGCTGAAGCGAAAAAACAGTTCTTTAGGCATAAACTGTAGGCAAATTCCTATCTTCGATTCATAAGTGTAGAGACACTCTGTGATGTCTTGCAAAAGGAAGGGGTGCAGCACTTAACAAATGAGAAAAGTAATCCTCTTGTCTACCTGTAAGTACCCTTCTCCTGCCAGAATATCCTCCAAACCATTCAGTGGTTTTGATTCTTGTATGAAAAGGAAGGAAAGTCCAGGAGTTATTATGTCATGGAAACCTGTCAAGCCATGAGGAAACAAGGCTGCCATGTGTACAAAGCTGTATGTTATAAATTATCTCTCGTTTAGATTGCTTTTCATAACACCACCTGCTTAGCACAGACACCAAGATCCTTCATTCTGCTGGGCCTCTCATCAAACTGCCAGGCTCACTCATCACCTGGGTGATGTTTATCACAGTCCTGCATCCCAGGCAGGATTCAGCTGCTCCACATTGCAGCTGGCTGTTCCCATATTAAAGTTCAGAGATTTATTCCGTACCACCTTCCTGTGGGCTTGGTGTGGTAGAAAGGCCATGGGAAGCTGGTCTTACTGCATAACTCGAGAGCTCTGGAGCCTGGTTAGCTATGAGATGCAACACAGCAGAGCAGCTGTTTTGCAGTGAAGCAGCCACTCAACACAAGCATGTGCCCTCTGCTCTGCTTATCTCCATCAGGGCAGAGAAGGAGACAGGTTCTGCATGGAAGTGGACAGCGCAGGCATTCCAGCAGGGTGGCTGTTAGCAGTTTTGAGTAGCTTAATTTATATTTAAGGAAGAAATTAGGAAAACTAACAATTTCCAGTAGATCGGAAATACTATTTTTCCATTCTTTTTTCTTCTTGAAGCAAAAGGGAAAATAATCTACTTTTCTACTGAGTTGAATAAAACTACGCATTCAATGCTGATACTGTGCTTTAGTTGTAGGCTTTTCCAATTTAAAACAGTATTTCCCGTGATGTTAAACAAAGCATAATACAAACAGGTGTGTCCTGTTTATGTGTTTTATATAAAATGAAGTATAAGCAGGTACATCTAGGTACACCCACCCAGCACTGCTCCTGAAATTCCATCTCGATGGGCCTCTCCCTTCTCTCCTGAAGCCGATTTGAGGAAAGTGATTAGCAGTGTCATACCGTGTGCTGGAGACAATTAAGTGGGGATAAAAATATGATTAAAAAGCGTCCTTTTTAAGACATTCAGGTGCTGATCTACATCTGTGCTAAGGATCAGGCTCACAACAACCAAACACACCCCCCCAACTTCTCATTTTGAGTGCCCCTTTTAAAACACTCAGTTGTTCTCTCAAACAAAGTCTGTGCATTGGTGGCCTTTTTTGAAAATGTTGCCCACAGCATTTGAAGAATTGCCATAGTGCCTTCAAATAATCCTGGTAAACTTGTTTGCTAAAGGGAACTCAAATCTTTTGAAGAAGTCAGCAGTACTGAAAATCTCTTGCATTTTCAAGACTAGGTCATAAATCCACAGTGGTGTGATCTGAGTAGCTGAATAAACCAAGGCAGTCAAATACACTTCTGAAAGACATGGAGGAAGGTGAATGGACAGAAAGGTCATCTAGGCTGTTTCCTTCTGGAAAGTACTTCTCAGGTGAAGGAGAGGCTGCTGCCAAATTTAATATTCAGGCTGCTAAAATATACTTTTTTTCCCCTGCTAAATCACTGCTCAAGTTCAGTACTCTGTAAATAAGTCTCATCGAACTGTCAAAATAAAAGTGGAAAGATAGATATGGTATCTACCTTTATGGTGACTAGCTATACAACTTAATTAAAAAAATAGCTCTATTTGGGAGCACTTCTGGGCTCCCAAGCTTTGCCTTAAAAAGCTGTCGCTTTGCCTTAAGAAGCTGTCTCTTTCCCTCCCTGGGCTGTGATCGTTGTATTTTAAAGACAGTTTTTCTTAAAATCTAAAAGCAGAAGTGAAAGTAAGCAAAATGGAAGGTTTTTCCTTCTGGAGCCAGCTACAAAGATTGATGAAATAACAGATAGTCTTTAACAAAATAGCAAGTCTTCCTGATAGGAACCACACATCCATTCAAAGGGTACAACAGCAAGACTGATGCATTTTAAGCATACTCCCAACCGGTTTGTCAGTAACAAATTAGACTTGTCACATTCTCCAAACAGTTTTAGTGAGAACATTAACAATGTTAATGATCTATGGTCTCAGCAGGAGAAAGAAGTTTGAGTCTAGTTCCAGGAAAGCACAGAATGGCTTGCAATTGTTTGTTCTTCAGACTGCAGGGTTTTCAAAACATATACAATGTAAGCAATTGCTCAGTTTGGAAATTTAGAATAATTGGTAGTCATTATGCCCTTGATCATATAATTGTGTCAGCATATTCATAACTTGACTCGCTTGGTCTCAGATTTCAATAATAAACCAGCTCCTTTCTGAACAATCACATAAGGGCTAGAAAGCCTTGGCACCCGGTTCAGGAGTCTGAGCTGTTACGAAAGTTTTGGGCTTTGCATATGTCCGTGTGTGGTTTTTAATTTACAGAACTGAATCAGGCTGTTGTCTGTGTGTTTATATGTGTGTGTGTGTGTGTGAAGTCAAGGAAGAAGGTGGGTGAGTTGTTGCAAACTTTTATGGAATTAGTGTTTAGTCTGCCTTGATGCAGGTTTCTGCCAAGTTCTTTCCGAGGAGTTATATTGTGGTTTTTTTCCCATATCCAAATGTTTATCAAGAAAAAATATTGAAGTGCATTACTAGAGTTATGTGAGTACAGTCATGTTAACACTGTGACAGAGTGGAAATAAAAATGTATTTTCTTATTTGTTTTAAGCCTTCATGACACATACCATGTTCCTCAATTCCCCTGGTTGTTGAAGAAGATTAATGGAACAGAGCTGTCTCCGAAGTGGAGTAATGTAACTGAAAGGCTCTGAGATACACACCGTAAGAAATCTGTTGGGCTGCATTTCCCATTCAGGGGCACATTCCTGTCGGACAATTGTAGGACTCTCATATGAAAAGCAGAGTAATCTTCTTGCTGGTGTCTTACTACAGGACAGAGTCCATGAGGCTCTCTCATAAGTGTTCATGTAAGACCTACTGCAATGGGATCCTCACTGAGACATTGTTCTGGTAACAGAATAGTAATAATCATAGTAAAAATCCCCATAGACATCTTTCAAAGTTTTCCCACTCTTCCTAATCCAAAATACAGGGCAGAATTCCTGTATAGCCTTTCAGGTACTTAAGCCTGTGTAAAAAGAAAAAACCCAGTATTTTGTTTTTTTCTTTTTACAGTCATTGCATTACCTTTCTTGTTCAAGGTCTAATTCAAAGAAGACTATTTTATGAGGAAATATGTTTATTGTCAAGTATACAGGACAACACAGAAACCAATTGACCTGTTTCTCTTAATCTCTGGTAATTATGCCAATGACCCAGACTCAATGCATAGCTAGAGGAGAGAAGGAAGCTTGGAATAATGGGTTTTTCAGGTTGAAGCCAGCTGGTAATTAATTCCACAAAACAAACACCATAATTACTAAAAAGTAATAAAACTTTACATTACATTAAAGAGTGTAATAGGTTTTCTAAAAGGATTCTATTAAGTTTAGTGCATTAGAAATACGCTGTTTATAAATGCGAGCCTTGCAAAATGTCAATAGCCTGGTATTTACCTAGGAAATTAGGCAACTGCATAAAAAAAGTTATATTTAAAAACACATTTAGAAATTCTTTCATTAGTGAAATTAATTACATAATCTTAATGAGGCCTTTGGTACATAATAGTTCTAATTCCTGAAGCTCTGAAAATAACAGTGATCAACAGAAAATGAGAACACAAACCAAGGAAAATATCTACTCTTGCTTGTTTTCATTTCAAAATGAAAAGGCTGTGAATTTAACCTCCTTTGAAGGAGAACTCGGAACTCCTTCAGAGGTCTGGGTTAGGGATGTGGGTATGGAAAGCCACATCAGATCGATGGGGGGTGGCGATTAGGGGATGATCTCTTCTCAGGTAAAGTTACCACTCTGAGATGTGGTAACTGATGACTTTTTGCAGTAGCTTCAGCTCACCGGTTTTATTTTGAATAGAAGGGATTCTGTTGGTAAGAAATGGGACTGTTAATTGTTGTGATGACTGTTTATGTAACAGCAGCAGGGCTAAAGAGGAACTGGGCTGAGACTACAACACACATGTAAGGCATGTTTATTTCTACTGTCTCTGTATTACAACCACTGGCCTACCAAGAAAAGGCAATTTTAGCCATTGTTGATTTGGCAGACTGTGTATCCACTGTAACAGTAATGCTCTTTCAGTAAAGTACCTGCTATCTTTGACCAGGTTGAAATAAATAGTAGGAGAAATGAAGCACGGTGCCTGTACAGTCAAAATATTATATTCCTATGTACCCCTCACCCTGCAGTTTATCTTGACTATTTAAACCTAGGTAAAAACATGGTTCTTGCTGGGATTTCACATTTAAAGCAGCTATCTTGGGTCAGCTATTTTGACATGCAATATGCCTTCTTTCTTGTGCCCTGAAGGTACAGATTCATCCAGTCACAAATATGCTGTTGACAGTATGCCTTTATTCTGACTTTTATTTCTCGTAGCGCCTGTGCTAAACTGTACTTTGAAAACTGCAATGGAGGGGAGGAGAAAATGAGGGGAATATAGTAGTAATACAAATAAATACACAGATACTCAGCTGGACTAATCCTGCCACCTGCACCCTCCGTATCCTGGTATTGGGACAACAGTGAGTCTCTTTCAGCTTAAGCAAGCAGCACTGTAACTTTTGCTCCTGCATCGCTGAAGTCCTCTGTAGTGCTAACATAGGAAGTTGAATTTCTGTGGGACACACTTAAGTTTTTCATAGTTAACTTAGGATGTTTTTTTTGTCTTGCATCTCTTGAGCTGCTTGGATTTTTTTCCTAATAGTTGTCAATTCTAACCCCCTACTGCTTGCGAAAAGATGTTCAAGCTCAGCAGAGCATCTCATGGGGCTGCTTGGCCATGTGAGTTTCAAATGGAATCAGATCGCATCCCTGAAACACGACAAAGCTTAGAGCAAGCTCTTCGGCTGCCACATGTTGGGGTGTCTACTTAAGGCAGAGTCCAACACACACAAAGCCATGAGGGAAAGTGATGAGGGCTCGCCTGTATATGCTTTAATAAGGTGTGATATAATGTGAGTTCTCTCCTCATATGGCTGACAGGGAAGTAACTGAGGATTACAGCTGATGTTGCCTTTTTCTCAGCTATTGATTATTTTTCTGTTCAACCATTAATTGTGTCTTAAGGTGAGGACCTGAAATGGACTTCATGACATGGGTTTCTCCCTGAGCTGGTGAGAGACTTCATGTGCCAATATAACTAACTCCATTGCGTGTTCTTTGGCTTGCTTGGGTGGTGGGACTGATGGTATCCCTTCATCGTTTATTCTGTGTAAACTCGACATACAGAATAGTGCTTACCTTCATAAATAAGGGAAAGACATTTAAAGCAATAAAGGCAGAGTTGCTTGAGTTTCTTAGTGGAATAAAAAACAAGCTCTTGGGCCAAAAAGCTCCCTATGCCTAAGAAGTGTTGTCTGTTGTGGTTTGTTTTGGAGTAGACAGGGTTTTTTGTTAGCATGTTTCAACCCTTAACCCCAATGTCCAAGGTTTTTCACCAGGATTATTGGTGAAAATATGAAAAAAACCCAAAACCCCAACCAAAAACCCAACCCACAGAAATCTAAAAATACATATTGGTACCTGAGATTCTTGCAGGACTACCCCCAATCTGTTTTGATAGGAAATGTGTATTTTTCCCTTTGCCTCCAAAAGTTGCCTTAAAAAGTCTTCAGGATATCATTACAGATTTCCCAAGGAATCCAACCAGATTGTTAGCACTTGGTCCAAATCTTCCTGAAGCCGGTGGAAAGATCTGTGCTGACTACAGTGGATTTTGAATCAGACCCCTTAATTACAACAATGAAGATCGAGAAAATAAGGGCAGAGAATTTGTGTGTTACTGCGGAGAAATGGAGGGAGGAGTACAAGAAAGTGAACTATAAACCACCAAACTCCATTCTCGTGCACATATCATCCAAGTGGAATGCCTTGCAGCTCCTGCTCAGAGACAATAAACGTTATGGCTTTACAGTGAGAAAAAATGAGAAGTGCCATTTCCAAAGGATACAAAATACATCTCTACCTCTGATAAGCAGTTAACAATATGGATAGCATCTGCCTGGGCTTTTATTTTGATTTAAATTTGTTTTCCATTCACCAGGCTCAATTGCAGGAGAATAATATTGAAATGTGCATGACCCACTAGATAGAAATGTTATTACCCCCTCGGTGGTACACCTACTATAGAGAGTGAAGTTTATGAGGGAAAAAGATCACAGGATAGTTAGTCACCTCCAATATTTGCAGTCCAGACTGGAAGAAGTAATTGATTTTCTAATAATAGAGAAAACTCTTGGCTAGAGGCACAGTATTGTGTTTTAGCCCATGTCTAGGTGATGTAATTTCCACTACAGGGAGTCACTGATCTGCCTTATAGTGATTGGATGCAGAATTACTTCTTAACAATCTTGCAGATGATATATCAATGCTGGGGCTTTCTAGCCGTTAGACCCCTTAAAAAATGCATTCCATCTTGCAGCTACGAAGTTGTTAGCCCCTCTGAATCGTGCTACGGTCCTGGAGGCATAAAGCGCCAACTTTATGCAGGGTAAATCCCATGGAATATCACTGAACAGTGGTAATAATGAAGCAGGCGCTTCCTTCCTGGAGGCAAGGTGTGACAGAGTCTCTTTTGCTTGAACTAGTTTAATGCAGAGGTTGCCTAAGGCTGCGGAGCACTAGGCTGGTGAAGGATACCACTGCCTTTTGTGGAAAGCTACCTCTTCCTCACAGCAATGCTCTGTAGCCCTTTTTGGACAGAAGAGCTGGTTAGTTTTAATAGTAGATCTGTCTGACCTGTCTTGGCTGGAACAGAAACAGATCAGAAATACAAATGATCTGTTAATACATCTGAAGGGATGGTAACCCCTAGCAAGAGAGAAGTGATGCGAAGGCAGGGAATGGTAGATGCAAGGACTTCTCCAGATACGGTAGCTGCCTGGCCAGACTGGGGCAGGAACATACATAGTGAGGCACAACGGGTAGCAAAGAATTTTATGCAGTGCATTTTGCAGTTTGGGGTTTTTTTTATCTTCCTAGATACAAACAATTTGTGTCCTTCAAAGTGATTACTTGTCTTGGTAAAAGCTGCCAGTTGGGAGAAGGAGCCTTCTGCCTTTCACTGACTGACTGATTTCTGTGTCTGGGGCACAGTCTCCAAAAAATGTGTTGCTTCTTTTGTTCTGAATTATTGGTATTCGTGCACAAGAAGTATAGATGCCACATTACAGAGAAACCACAGCTGTGCAATCCACTGATGTTCAAAGAGATTCTGAAAGGGCTTCATATGAATTTCAAAGGGCTTCAGATCCGGTCTAATGCGAACTGCATCAAGAATGTAGTTTGGGTCAGTAACGTTTACGTTTTTCATAATGTTTATATTGAATTATTGCACATTCACTTTCACTTTGCTGTCAGTTAAGAGACAGGAGCTGGAGCCTGGGAATGCCCAGGTACTTTTCATTTTGTTGTGCAGTTATCACACCAATTCTCTGAGCGATCAAAGGAGGGGAAAAAATGCATATGGTGATAGCGTCCTAAAGTTATTTTGAGCCTCTAATTACAAAATACAGTCTGGACAATTTGATTCCATTTTCACTCATGAGAAGGTCAATTGGCTCAAAATGGGAACTTCTAGTTTTTAATCCTGCAAATAGCCAGCTTTGTGGGCTATAACTGTGTTTAGCAATCTGTAAGATGAGAGATCTCAAAACAAGGTTGCATGGTGGAGTCAGGTACGTACAGGTCTCCAGCCCCTACCCGTGTCTTATTCAAGCGGCAAGAGACTTCTCCTCTCCTTTTTTTTTTTTTTAAAACAGTATAAATGAAGTAAAGAGATTAACTAGTAATTAGGGTTGTTGAAAAGGCAGCAAATGAAGAACAATAGCAAGCATTCCCACTTGCTGATGTAGATCAATGCTAACAAATTAGGTTGGGGTGTGAGGGGCAGGTGTCAGCTGCGCTGCAACTAATAAGGGCCTGTAGCAGAGATTAGCTGGTTACCCATGGGCTGCTGCTTGTTCTTGCAAGTGATGCTGCGGGTGACAAAGTGAAGCAATTGTGGCAAGGATGCTGGAATCCTTTTGGTGAGTCCTTGTGGGCTGCAACAGTTTCAGATGCTTTTTTTTCTTCCTTAGGAACCTTTCTTTTCTTGGACTTTGCTGGGCTCCTACTGTTGGAGCATGTTATATATGTTGTATGTCTTGTATATGCTGCATATGTAAAATGAATATAGGTTTCTGTCTTATCTGTGTTTCTTCTTAAGGGATGGATCACAAGCTTGATATCAGGATATCAATCAGAGGGAATATATGCAAAGCATTCAAGGAATGTTTGGCTGAAAACTTAAAGCTATAAAAATCCTATGAGAATAAGTTTGTAGTTTACTGTTGTGCTTCTTATGGCGTGTTTTCTCATAAGGCACTGAGGATGTGAATTACAAAAGCAACTGGCACGTAGAACGCCATTTGATGTTTTGGTTTTCAGTCCTGGCTGAAAACAAAAGAAGAGGTAGGATTGCGGGTACCCTTTTAATGAAAATAGCCAGTTTCTTGATAGGACTGACAGACAATGATCCTTTCAGAAGGTTTAGGATGAAATGGAATAAGCAGCAGAGGTTACCAAAGTTCTACTCCAATCAGTAAAACTCTTGGTGAGAAACCCCACAGAAGCAGATGCACAAAAAACCATGACCCTCCTTTCTTTTCTGCTAAACTTTTCTTA
The DNA here is from genome assembly GCA_013389905.1 of Sula dactylatra. Lineage (NCBI taxonomy): Eukaryota > Metazoa > Chordata > Aves > Suliformes > Sulidae > Sula > Sula dactylatra. The sequence continues at coordinate 18,607 of WEKW01021587.1, read as the reverse complement.
TGTTTGTGGGGTTAACTGGATTTGTATCAATATGAGCTGTGATTCAGAGTTTTCCTTAGCCACCATATTAAGAAGAATGTGTTAGTTAAGCTTCTTTTCCAGCTTTGATTCTGAAAGGCCATGTTTCTGAAAAGAACTCTAAACTAGTGATCCTTGAACTAATGTACAATCTTGAGATTTCCCTTTTAGGGACACACCAGCAAAATAATCGTGGAGGGAAGCGAGAGGTGCAGATCAGGCCATTATTTTATATGATTCTAAATAATTATATATCTGGTAGGCAGCCATACTAAGGACTCGTAATGTGTTTTGAGAGAATTGCAGAGAAAAGGAAACGTTACCCTTTGTAGGTGTGTTCACAAGAGTTGCAGTCACTTTTAACAACTTGATGGAATCACACTGGTACAGAGCTCAAAGGTCTACACCTGTGTTTCCTTGTCCTAGCCACAAACCTCTGGCTGTGGGCTCTCATCAGTATTCCTGCTCTAAGACTTGGTGCTGGTATGGTCTTTGTTCCCTGAGCTTAAAAACCAGCCTGTTTTCACTGCTGACAGCTTTATGGAAGCAGCTATAAAGTTTTGCCAGTGCTCCCTCTGCTTGCGCCAATGAATCTACATTTCCCACTACAGAAAGATTGATAGTGGGCTATTTTTATATTCTGAGCCAGACTTATGCATTCTGCAGAATCATAGGAAGCTAACCACAAAATAAATGCATGTATCGGTGAATATGCAAAAAGTTAGGCCAACTCTTCCTGAACATCTCCCTGCGTATCACTAATATTGAAAAGAGGACTTCTGGAAGGCATGTAATGTGGCAATTTTTTTTTTCTTATGGGTGGCTGGCCTACATGGAGGGGAAGACATGGATGTATGCAGAAAGGTGTGAGAAGAAACATTAAGCTAAATCAGGAGGAATGAGTTCCAGCTGTCAGGCAGCCCCAAGTCAGGGGCAATGCTGCCCCTGAGGGCTCAGTCTCAAATGAAAAACCCCTTAGCTCTGACAATGCTGATACTTTGACAGATCCTATAGTTGAGTTGGAAATCTTCCAACAGAACAAAATGGATGAAAAAATAGAGGGAGAATGACAAAACATCTTTTTTCTTTATTTTCCGAGCTACTTCCCACAGTCTGATTTCCAAAGAGATCTGTTGATATAAGTGCAGCAGCTGGAGATGAGAGGTGTTTAAAACAACCTTCAGTGATATACAGGTTATACTGGGAAAATAATTATTCTTCAAAGATTCCTGAAAAATAGTGCTTAAGGTGTATAATGATTAAAAACCTGATGTCCTTGAATATAAAAGTTAGATGAAAGAACTGTCAGGGACCTTAATGCAGCTGAAATGATAAACATAAAGGGAGCAATAATGATGAAGCCTGAGGTGATTACATTCCCTAATTAGAACACATGTATCACTTAGGCATGTTAATCTTTGTCTGTCTAATGTACTTTGGTTAGACTAACCTATATTCAGCGCAAACTACTTTGATCGTAACATCAGCACATGTAGCAAGAACCATTGTATGTGTTCGCAGCCCTCTAAGCAAACAGTGAAACTCCACATAGCATTAGGGTTCACCTTTGCAAATACGCCGGAGCGGGCTAAGAGCCCAGCTCCTGCTGATGTGTTATTGTGAGCATCTTGCTGTGTGAGACCCCTTGGTACAATTGCACCAGTATCTTAGGAGCAGAGAAGAGATGCTTAAAGTAAGGACTGACCTGAGCAGTAAGCTTGAAGTCAAACCCCAGCTCTTTGGTGTTCTACATGAAAAAAAACTATGAGTGAAGTTATAAAGCTGCAATCTCAGCTGCTGGGTCAGTTTGTCTCCATGGCCATGACTCTCCAAATTAACTGAGTTATACCTCTTTGTGCTTGCTCAGGATCTGGAACATGGCTCTTGGTTCCCAGGCTGAAGTATTTAAGAGGCCCCACAAAAAAAAAAAAAGTGGTGTCTTAAAGTCCCTTGGAGGTGTCCTCCACAGTAATCAGCGGATGTGATTCTGCTCAAGCAAGTCTGTGTGAATGCGTATCACAGCCGTTGTCTCTAAAAGCCACTGTACTTTTCCTTATTCCTCCGCACAAGCAATAGAAGGGTATAGCAGCACAGGAAAGGCAGCTGGGCTGGCTGCTAAATCTGCAGTTACTGATGGATTTCGCAGTCCCGAGGGTTGTAGAGTATTGTTACTTAATGAGTTGCTTTTTGGCCAGGTGGGATCAAAGAGGAACATGGGAGAAATAATAGAGTTTACAGTATAATGTTCTGTGACACTGTTTTTCAGACTTCCATGTACATGTGGATTGAGATCTGATTCTTAACGTGACTGCCCTTCTGCCCTCACCTACTCCACTCCATCTTAGTGATGATGGCGCTCATTCTGTTAGTTTTGATTGCTGAGAGGTTTCAATGGGAGTAATTTAATCTAAACTGGAGATACTCAGACACAGACCCATCTTAATCTGTGGTAGATTCTTTAAATGTGAAGGAATTGATGGCTGTGCAGCCCTTGCTGCTCTTGTTCCCACTTGCAGCTACCCCTTCTCCCAGCTTCTCCCAGAAGGGACAGTTGGACTATACCTGAAGAAGGGCTTACCTCATTCTAGGTTATCAGCTGAATTGAAGCTTTCTTTGCTACAGCTCAAATGGAAGAAAAGCGTGTACTGCATGGTATCTGCTTTTGTGAGACGTGAACCTCTCTGCGGGTCATAATCAGTATGTGATACTGATGTGTTACATCAGGTCTTTTAAGGCCAGGAGGTGTCCTTAGTTTGTGTGCTACAAAAGCATGTTTGCATACAGCAATAGGGTCAGCTGTGACAAACCACGTAACTTAAAATGAAGAGAATTCAGTATGTTCTGACCCTTTCTGAATCTGCACATGTAGGTGGACCTTTATATGTGATGGGCCAACATGTACCTCGTTGGTCATGGTACTTCTCGGCAGCATTCGTTATTTTTGGGGTTTAGGATCAGGAGCAGCAGGTTTCCAGTCACCCATGCTCGTACCACCTCAATAAATACAGATCTTGATAGTGAAGGAGTAAATTATGACACTGTGTACAAGGCGATAGGAGTCAGTAGTTCTGGCTTCCATTCCTGGATTTGCCAGTGGTGAATAGGCATGGAAGTATCTCCAGCTTCTTGCAGAGAAAAACTGTCAGAATTCTTCATCAGTATAAATAGTGTTTTTTTCACTCCTGGCAGTAACAGAAATAGTATTTAATCAGAGAAATTTTGAGATACATATTTTTTTTATCTCTCTATTTCCTGGTACTGTAAATATGGGAATGTTCTAGAAATTTTATATCTTAAATAAAGCTGGCAGTATTTGGCCTCCAAATGTAGGCTAGGCAGTCATGAGGAGAGACAGGAAGAGAGAATATTCCATGGAGACCTCGGAGAGTTTAATTTCCAGTTACCTCACCATTGAAATGAGCTTCAGTGAATGTGTGGAACGTAATCATACTTCTTAGTGTGTACATTGGTGCCTTGCAATGAATGCCACAGTAATGAAGTGAGCAAGGATCAGGCTTCAAACTGATACTAGAAGTAGGAACGCCCTAAAATAACAACAACAAAAAAAGTCTTTGGTAAAAAGACATATGTTGAGACACCATCAGCCTAGCTGAGATTTCTGCAAGGCAAGTTTGATCGCAGAGCGGTTTGTCACTGCTAGTAAAGGGAGGATAGCTGGGAGGCGTGGGAGGCGTGCCTTCAGTCCACTCACCTGCAGACCTCCTGCCTGACTTTGGGGAGGAACAGAGAAATCATCTACTGCTCCTTTTGTTTCACGTCCCTGTTCCGAAAATGGGAATGTGCAATTTCTCTCCCACACAGGAATACTGTGAAAAGAACTCTGCAAATGACTGATATGCTCTTGTACTGTGGTGATAAGGACCAGACAAACAGCAAGGGCCCAGTTTATCCCCGTACAACCCATTTCAGACTCCTCACTTGCACCTTCCGTCCTAACTCCCAGATTATGCATCAGATGATCAATAGCCCCGTGAGGTTTGTTAAATCTAGGAATTGCCCTGGAGTAGATCCAGTCCTGCTATGTCCTTGATTTCTCTTGAGTACTTGTGTGTGTGGATACTCCCCTGCAGAGGGGGAGTCGTGAAGGACAGTTGATTCTGTTTTGAGCTGAGAGTAATTCACCACAAAGCTTTTGTGCGTAGTTGGCAGAAAATGGTTGTAGCACAGTAGTGAATTTACCTCTGAACAGGACTCGCAGAACAGTTTCTGCACAAAAAGGGGAGCTAGTGAATGCATCCTGTTGAATGCACAGATGAGCTCTTGGTTGTGCTGCATGTCAGCGGCCTGGGGAGTAGAATCTGGCAACAGGCTGCTTTGAAAAGACTAATATCTCCTGAGGTGCTTCCCACACTGCGAGAGCCATGTGGCTAGATACAGAGGTGTCTTGAAGGATGTTTGGGGATTCCTTAGGAAATTCTGGCTATGAGCATGTGGGTACGGCTCTTCTGTGCACCTGCTGTATAGAACAGCTTTCCCAGGCTTTGAGAGGTGTCCCTCGGGGCATGGCCTGTGAAGTGCTCTGGTGCCACACTGTCACTGGCCCTTTGGCACATGGTCTCTTCTCCCAGCATCTTTTTTTTCTTGTACTTTCATCAGACATGAGAGGCCTCCTAAGGTGTAACTTGTCTTCCAAATCAGCATGATTGAGACAATCAAACTGGTTGCATATGGTTCTTAAGAGAATTCTTCATTAACCTCAAGTGTCCCTCAGTAATGAATGCTGTGGATAAGAAAGCTTTTGAAGGCCAATAGCAAGCAGAACTTTGAGACTGATGGGGCTGTATTTACAATCAGTGTGTGTAAAGGGAGAACAAGATCCAGGCCAAAGAGACGGACAGATGCTCGAGACGGGCATCTGAGAATGCAGAGGTCAAAGGGAGGACCAAGTCCCAGAGCAAGCTCTTGTCTGCCTGTGCTTGCTCCATCACCAGCGGGTCCGAATTTTGTCATACTGGAGTTCATTTTCTGATTTTTTTTTTTAACTTTTTTTCCTTCCCTTACTGTGACCCTAATGTGTGGCCATAACTACTCTGTGGTTATGGAATGTGATTTCAGGAAATAAAGGCGGGGTCCTATTATTTGAAGTTTGATAAGGCTCAAGTGATCTTACATGTACTAATGTAGAATTTTATGGCATGACATTCCTCTGGCTGCTTCAGAAACACTGGATGCACTGGCTGAGCTCAGAAAGACCATCCTTTACTCCTTGAATGTTGCACTGTTTCTGAAGACTGAGGAAGGCTGCACACAGCCCCTTGGGTATTCAAGCATGCTGAATTATCTGTTGAGGGGTTCCATCTAACCCTGAAGTATTTTTCTTGCTTGTAGGCAAAATTGCCATGCTGGGCCTTAGGGGGGCTCTATAGTTAACTGTCAGAAGTCCCAATACCCTGTGGATCCCACCATAACTAGACAAGGATATATAGGAGAGCGATCCTAATCCCTTCCAAAAGGGAACTTCGAAAACTTTCTAGGTCTCAGCAGTGTTAGCATACCCTGACCTGAAAGCTCTGAGTTAGAAAAGCAGCTGCATTTCAGATGTAGGTGCAGGCATGGCTGGCCATCCAGCCTGATGGTGCCCATAAAGCTGCTCAGGGTCTGCCTGTAGCAGAGGAAGGCACTGCAGGAGGCATGAGAGATTATTATCCTCATCATGAGAAAATGAGAAATGATCTTATTAATAAAATATATGCATTATATAAATAGAATTCATGTGCAATTTATTCTCTTCATGGACATGTTTGGTTCTGTCACGTGGAGTGGGTGTATGTGCACTCATATTAGGCAGAATAATGGCCTTTCTGAAAAGATATTAGTGGATTATTTTACTCTTGCTGCAGGTGGCATTAAGATGAGAGGCCTTGGCTATTGTGCTGTCAATTTGTTTAATGATTATTAGAGGAGCAGGTGATTTCTATTAAAGGGAAGTGACAGACTGTCCATTAGATATAGATGCATGTTTATTAAATTGGAAGCCTGGAGCAAGCAGCCTGGCTCATTTGCTTCCAAATTCCAGACCAATCTGTTTTATTTTGCACCTGGAAGGTTCAGAGCACAGTAAAAGTGAGAACTATTTACCAAGCAGGGATAAGAGGACTGTTGCACTCATGCACATCTATTTACTTCCATCCCAAACGGAGATTGCAGTGGGAAGGAGGCTGGGAGAATGCAGGCTGTAATACACATTTCTCAGTTTAATTTCTTCGCCTTCTTACCTAGATAGGCTTGGAAGCAGAGAGAGTTGACATAAGGATTTTATCTTTAAGTGCAAACTGTTTGTCTCTTCAATCTGTGTGTGTGTGTGTGTCTCCACATAACAGAAAGATGGGCGATTTCCTCTAGACCCATTTATCCCAGTGTTCTGGGTCTGCTGGTAGCCAGCTGCCTCAGTGGAAGATGTAAGCTCTCTCCACAGTGAACAATTACAGAAGAATCTACCCAAAGGAGACGTTTATTTGTAGTCCCCACCAGCTATTGGTTTATCCTCTGAAGCAGCAGAATTTATCTTTCTCTTTAATCCGGTCTAATGTGACTGTGAATGTTCTCATTACCCAGACAGAAGTTTAATCCTTTCAGGAAATGTCTCCCCAGTTCAATGCCTCTGTTATCCTTCTTTCCTCTCAGTCAAACTGGTGCACTTTAAAATCAAATCTTTCCTTTCACAGGTCTAATATAATAAGCTTACCACTCCATCCACCCCCATTAACCAGATCTTCACTGGGATAGTGATTCAGGGTCTGGTGTCTGCAGATCAAAGAGGATGCTGAAAAATTGGAAGGTTCATAAAAGAGCTGTATAAATGATTCAGAGTCTGGGAAACATCTTTCTAGTGAAAGATGTAAGGAGCTTGATCCATTTAGGCTATCAAAGAGGAGACTCTATAGCAATGTGCAAGCACAAATACAGGGAAGATGACTTCTTATAATAGATGGCTCCGCTAGCCAGCACAAAAAGATACAGTGAAATTTGGCTGGAAGATCAGGATTCAGCTTTCATTGGAAGCTGGAGCGAGAACAAGAGTTGGGAAAAAGTACGTTTTCAGGGTAAGATAATAGCCATTGGAAGAATTTGCTATCAGAGTAACAAATTAGGAAAATCCAGAACATGAGCCTAATTTAGGAGATCCGTAATGCTCTCTGAGAAGCATTATTTTATTCTACTGATTAAAGACTAGGCTAAATGATGTGTCACGGTGGGCACTGAGCATGGTGCTGCCATGTTGCAGTGGTGTGGCTACAGAAGGGAAGCAGCAGCTTAAAACAGAGTTCTGTGCCAGAAAATTACGAAATCAGGTTCCTGGTATCCTGCTGAATTCCTTTGGGGACTTAATTTTTCTCATTCAGTTTTCCTACCTGTAAATAATAATAGCACCAAGCTATTTCCCATCAGGAGACAGGTGTGGACGTCCTAACGTTCATAAAGCACTCTGAATATCAGTAATGCTATTTTTGCACCAGAAACGAGCAGTACATGATGCCTCTTGGTAGATTTCTGCTCTGTATTTAATTCCAAACGTGTGCATCAGTGCAGCCTAAACTACAATTTAGTCACACTAAAGAAAATAAAAGTCTGCTCTCTGTCGCATGCTCCCTTTCCTGCTTTATGTATCTGTCACTACAAAGACAGGGCAGTGTGCTACTGCATGCTAATAAATTGCTTTCTTTTTGCAGCTCTGTGCTCCTGCTGAGTGGCTGTGATTTGTGAATGACCTGTTTCTGCTCTGGGGACAGCTGGACTGAGAAATCAGCTGGGAGTTACAGTGGGTTGCTTTGCTTCCAGTCTTGGCTCAGCAGCAACGAATGGGCAAAGGCTGCCACCTTCAGCCAAAACCTCCCTACAGCAGTGGAGGGGGGATTCGGCGAAGAGCTTGCACCTGTACAGGAAGATTTGAGACAGAACAGGGATCAGGTGGAAGAAGTGTGTTAAGGAAGCATTAAATGTGGAGCACAACTTCTGCTCCACTGGTGTCACATGCCTTTGTCATCTGGGTGAATTCCTGTCCCCAGACTACAGTCCTGAAGGGAAACACTTTGTTACTGAGTGGGGTTATCTGCAGAGTGAGGGAGATATCACTGCTGTCCTTAGCGCACAGGGACAGCAAACCTTCTTTTCTGCACCCCACCCTCCCACCCCCTTTGGGAACTTAAAATTCTTTCCATTCTTGGCTCAGGCATCCTGGAGCCTTAGACAAGCTAATCGCGATTTTGTCATATTAGTCTCCATGAAAACACAAGTAATGACTCTTGTTGGCTGGCCGGGCTGTCCCCTGGTCCACCCTCACCATTCAAAACACCCTAGGGGTTCTGATCACTCAATCTCTTCTGATGCTCAGCAAGGGAGGAAAGGGGAGGGCATACATTAAATATTGCTGTAGTTAAAGGCTACAATAACATATTTTTTGCCTCCCCACCAACTATTTGCTGGTTTGTTATTTCACCATTTTTTTTCTGGGTTTTCTTTTTTCTTTTTTTTTTCCTGAGCACATGTTTTTCCCAATTCAGGCAAAATCACTACTTCCATACTCAGCTGTCCTGATTGCATGAAGAAGAGTCTGATTGCATTATTCATCTGCAGTGCTCGTAAAAGACTTCAAAACTCTTGACTAGACCTAAAGCTTTTACTGATGTTCTGTTTCAGTAGAAAGGGGGAAAGCTACTGGGTGAACTGGTGGTATCCGATGGCATTGCTACCCCAGCAGCTGTGGGTGGTACAATATGAACCGCTGCTTTTACCGAGCAGTTTCTGGGAGATGGCTCACTGTGCTGTTCTGCTTTGGTTTTTTTCTTTGTCCAAGGCTGCAGTGATGCTGGGAAGCAAAATGTTTTTACATACAGGTATGCAAAGGTAGCCCAACTCCAAGGAAATGCTGCCACCTGTGGGCATGAGAGCATGTTTATCCCAGCTTTGTTATTTTCATATAGTTAGAAACTCTGACTTAGCTTGTTAAAATTCTTCTGATTAAAAAGTTTAATAAACTAGGAAAAGAAAGACGGTAATCCAGTGAAATAAAGACAGCAGCGGAAAGGTCATACCATACTTCACCACTGACAACTGGGCAATTATGGAGAGAAAATACCAGGCTAAGTGCATCTTTGGTCTGACTCATCTGACCAGTCTTATTTTGCTTATTCTGTTATATTGCTATTGTGGCCCTTATCATCACGTCTGCTCTTTCACTGCCAGGGCATCTTGCTTCTGTTTGGTTTTTGAGCAGTAGGACTCGATGGGAAAGTTGAGTGGAGATTCCCAAGGGAGTGCTGCAGTAAGCGTGTGTTGCAGCCCTTGAAAGGAAGCATGAAATGGGGTCTGAATGGATGAGCCTGGAGTACTGTGTGTGAGACTTCACAGGTCCGTATTAAGCAACTTATGTTTATACAGTGACTCTGTATACAGTGAGAGCCAGCTTTGTAAGCTGAGATATTCCAGGGAAAGTACCATGGTCATGTCACTAAAAAGGTACAGTTCTAAATTAGAACCCTCATTCAAATTCTTCTGTTGCAGAGGGAGTTCCTCTCTGTATCCTAGCCTGCCAGTCTGACCAGTGCCGAAGTGGTGCACAGCACTGGTACTGAGGTCACTGCAGTGTCACAAGAGCAATGAGCGTTCTAGAAGGCCAGGACCAAGCAATTGAGGAAGCTGAGGAGGAAGAAGGCAGAACAAAGTGATATGGCAGGGAAATTCAACCTCACCTGTGACCTGTCCTTTCAGTTGGCTTTTATTATACCATCTTTGTTTGTTTTCTTGGGAGGCCTGTTTACCATACTGACTTTCAGGTTGGCTAGATATGCTTATGGATTCAGTATAGGGAAGATCTGGATGAAAAAGGTAAGAGCAAAATCTTTTTGAAATGGCTCGTATTTTGTGTGTAGGTGCTAGAATGCAAGAATTACATTTGGTATGGAAGGAGCACTAGCTTAGAAAGTATCTTCTGTTACAATGCATTAAACATGGCATGTTCAGGGAAAGTTTAATTTTTGTTTTACTTTTATCTTAGAGTTGATTAACAGGTGAGTGCTTTTGGATGTTACTGTCTTTCCCCTTTTAAGAGAAGGGGACAAGATAGTTTTTACCAATGCAGATACTACCAGCTGCACAAACATAAACATACAGAAACCTCAGCACCCACATATGCATGTAGATAAACACAGATGCTCACAAGAGCACTATAATGCTTGCCTTTTCAATCCACGCCTGCGTACAATCTCTGATTCTTAAACACACAAGCTAATATGTGCAAACACGCAGTATCTCGTACACATAGATATTTGAACACCAAGGCAGAGTTCGTAACAGAAATGAGGAATACATGTACATGGTCAAGCCATCTCTCAAGACCATAACTCCCCACTCTGTATACTGCAGCTGTTAGAAAAATTGTCTTAAGTTGTTTTTCAGTACTTTACAACAGCATTTTTCACATGGCCCAAACAGATTGGATGAGGATGGGATTAAGCGTGCTGAAAACAAATCCACCACCAAAAGATCTATGATCTTTTGACCCTGGTCCTCTCTGTGTGCATTGTAGAAGCTTTGAGAAGGTATTAGTAGTTCCCAAGGATATCTCCAGGATAGTTCATGAGACATATCCAGGTCACTTACGTACCTGGTTACTATGTAATTTGCAGGACTGAAGAGCTCTTTCCTTGTGTCACTTCATGCTGCCTCCAACAACTGTCGCAGGCCATTGTACTCCATCACTTTAAAGGGAGGCCTTGACATTGTCATCAGCTCACCTGGATTGTGTGGGCAGAAAACGAGGGGAACACCTGTGCTGCTGGCAAACTGTAGGCATCTCTGTTTGCCAGAATGTTAATCTGATTCGCTGCTGTTCTTTTGGCTGCTGAGCAGAGGTAGGGTTTAGTCCTTAAGTGTTAGCTCTTTAGAGATTCTGATGCCTGACAAGCTGAGTATAAAAGAAGAGAGGCCAGCACAGCATCCCACATTACAAGCAGCATTGGTTTGGTTTGTTTTTTTCCCCCCAGTAGGTGTTTACAGGTTTTCTGTCACTGAATAATCTGTGTTAGTTATTTGTTACAGTTATTAATAGCTGTATCTGCAAGAAGGACAGAATCCTACCTCATAGCAAAAGCTAATCAGAATTAGCTGAAGCTGCACAGTAAATCTAAGTCTTACCTGGGGCTGTTTCTGGCACACATTAAAAAAGGTAACAAACAATGTTGAAACAGAACACTGGAACTGAGATACTCCAGGGTATATGCTAGGGAAATGTTTTACATGGTCAGAACTAAGAAAATGAATTCACACCTGGCATAAGGTGGGAAAGGGTGGAGAGAGTAGCAGAGAGGCATTATTAGCCACAGAGCACACTCTTCCTTTCAGACTCAACGTTATGAGGCAGTCACTTTAAGGTGACGGGAACCAACGTTCATTGGTGTAACCAGTAGAGAAGAAATGAGACTGGATCTGTATTATCACCGTATGTGTCTGCACAGCATGCCCTCAGCGAATTCCAGGAAGATAAGGCTTTCTGAAGCTTTTAGTAGCTTAACTGAAGGAAAATATATTCTACCCTCCTCTTCCTTTCAATTCCCATTCAGATTTGGTGGTGGCTGGTTGTGTTGGCTTTAGCCATCTTGGGAAGCAGTGTCTGGCAAAGCCAAGGTTAACCATCTATTTGCTTCTCTGTCAGGACAAAGATGTCTGGTGGCCACGCAAAAGGAAACAAAGTTCAGTCTACTGGATAAGAGTCTTCTCTACGCGGGTAGAAATGATGCTATCAGCTCAAACTTCCATGGGGTGTGTACTGGTAAGTAGACTGGCTAGTGCAGATTTCCTCTTCTAATGCAGCAGGTGGAAAGGCATATCTGTTCTTATGAGGACATCAAGTGAAAACACAAGTGTGTGTCAAGTTTTGCAGTTCATATGATCTAGGTCACATTTTTTCCTAATACAAGTGCTTTTGGCCTGGGAAGATGATTTGTAAAGTTCCTAAGCAGGAAAAATTACGTAAAATGACTGGAACTGACCATCTGATGTCTCCCTAGATCCAGCTATAGGCAGACTGCTGGGTCTGGCTGCACAGTCTCGATCCTGGGTAACTGAATCACTTCTGAGTGGTTCAGCCCTGATGGCTTGCTTAGTGGCTTACTCTTTCATTGGAACTGATTGTAACAGTATTGGTGGTAATAATTTTTCTTATTTTGAATGCATGTCCAAAGGATGGAGAGTGCTGTCCTTATCCACTGAACAAGGATATGTCAGTGAAACGTCTCAATGGAACTTAACTCTTTTTTTTCTTTTAACCTGAGCATCCTTTTGTATATTAGATTTTGGTGGCTGCAAGTGAATGAACAACTAGTCTCATGGGTTTGATTCCCTGGCCTTTCACAATGACAACCAGGGCACTGGAGTTCCATGGCCAGCTGCATCCAGCCCTCAACAGCAGCAAATTAACATGACAGCGTTGACTTCTATTGGTTGAGATTTTGGTTCATTGTGCATATGCCTAGTGAAATATCTATCTTGGGATTGCTGCAGAGTGAGGGTAATTGAATTTTGTTCTTTCTGCCTCTCCTGTAAGTCACAAAAAAAAAAAAAAACCCACAAAAAAAAAACCCAACCCAAACCAGAAAAAGTGGTGGTTTAGACGTGTGCTTGTTTTGGATGGAAGCTGCGTTACTACTAGAGTAAGCCTCATAATATCCATTTTGATGTTTTCAGGTGATACTGGTGTTTCTTCTGAATATTGGCGCACTCATCGTTTATTTTGTCAATCTTGCTGAGTAAGTAGATTACTGATGTTTATCCAAAAAGTTTGTTTAAACAAACTGTAGAAACAAACTGCCAAGCTGATGTGTTTTTGAAGAGCTTCTTTTGTGGCCACAGATAGGAGCCAGAGAGGCTGATGGGCACTGATATGCGACAGGCCCCTTTGAGCCCCATGGGCTGTCGGGTACATGTTCCCCCTTTCCCCCTTTCCTTTAAGATGCCAATACTTAACAGGGGTTACCGATGCCAGAAGAGCATACCTTGGGCATAACTGCATGATAGCAGCAGCCTGAGCAGTGCGTGGAACTACACAATGCAGTCAGAAAGGAAAAGTTGTGGTTTGTATCTCTCTGTTGCAGCTGTTGAGTTTTCATGGCATGTAGGATTTTTTTCCAGCTTCAAGGCTGGATTTTTAGGGGAACTGAGGGACAGATGTCCAAATCCTACAGCTTTGAAAAAGGTCCGGCACCCATTCTGATACATTTTCGAAAGCATTCAAAGCCCAGCTGTTGCTATCACAATGTTTAGAGAATGCTAGACTTTTAATAAAGCTTATCACCCCCTACCCAAAGCTCTTTCAAAAGTCTGGCCATCCATTTTTGGCATTGAAATGGGAGTGGAGCTCTTGTACAAAACCCAGCCTTCGGTAAACAATGTGATGGGAATAAAATAACGAGACTGAGTAGGAAAACACACTGTAGCCTCCACCAGTCTTCACCTGAATACATATATTTTGTAGAATGTGCTCAGGGGTAAAAAGATATATTAATATGTAAACCCCTTTGACTGAGTTAATATGCCAGAGCATTGTTCTCAGTTCTTTGCTTGAACTGGTGCACAACACTGGAAAAATAAAATGGAATAATAAAATAAATAAAATATAAAAGCTGTGGAGCACTACAAACTGAATTCAATCAACAGGGGTAAACCTGAGAAGCAGAATTATACATCAAGAGCAGTCCAATATTGTGTTTAATCCCAAGACATTATAAATCTGACAAACACCTAGGAATAGCTTCAGAAGGGAAAGAGTTGGGGTTTTTTAAGGAATAAACAGGCAGTTAATCCTATTTACACAGAGTTCTTTCCATGAATAGCATTACACCTGTAGGTGAGAGTAGATGTTCACCTGGGCTGTCATATGGGACTAGTTTACTCTGTTTCTGCTTTCAGAAAATCTCCCCTGCATGGGTGGAGGAAGAGGTGCCTCAGATGGCTCATAACGGATATACCTAGCTTGCTGTCAGCCTGGTACAGGCAACATGTCAGCAGGCAAGTGGGAGAAGGTGCCTGTAATCTCTTCAGGCACTGTCAAACATCTGTTGTTGGACCAGGTGGTGACAGCGGGAAAAGCTTATTCCCACAGCTTTCTACTGCCAGATTTTACCACTTGCATCAGTCTGCACTGTTACACTTTGTTTGAGCACTCTGTAAGCCTATTTCATGCAAGGTCAGTGAGGCTGGCCTAGAAAATTTAAATTGGTGTTGTAAGCTAACCTGGCAGACTTTGATGGAAACTGCTCAGTGCTTCAGCTACTCCCTTGGCAGTTAGAAGGCCATGCTCAGAAGGGGTTCAGTGACAAATAGCTCCAGGAGCTCTCTTTTCTGCTGGCTAAACTGAATACAGAAGAGTATACTGGTCCACAGGAGAAGAGAGAAACCATTTTCCTGAAGAAGTCAACAGAAGGATTTGCATAAGCACTCTATAAATAGATGAAACCCATCTTTCCAGTATATTTGCATGATAGATAAATAATGTCATGTTTTAACATGCTTGCTAATGCTAATGAAAACCTGCTATTAACAGCCATTTATTCTGCCTAACCCACTGAGGGAGTAGAGATTTAAAGTACACAAAATTGCGGATACATTAAAATTCTGGTGTAGTGATTATTTCGTAGTAAAAACCCAAACCAAATGTCACTTCATAGCCACTCTGTTGCTCATTTTGTTTTCTTTTCTCGCCTTTCCCTCCACTGGCTGCGATGTCTGTTTCCCAATTAGAACAGAGGAATTCAAGATCTCCTTTCCAGACAGCATCCTTTATGTAGATACAGGCTTCAATGCCTTCTTCCTCCTTTATTTTGGATTACGGGTAAGGGCACTTTGTAGGAAAGTTGAGGTAAAATTGAACTGTATTTGGGAGCAGTTTACTGGTGTGAACAGCAGGTGCTCTGTAGTATAATGTTTGATTGCCTTAACTTAACTCAGAGCCACTCTGGTTTTCCATCTTTTCTTGTAATTACTTTATTTTCTCCCTTTGGAATCTGGTTATTTCCAGCATTTCTGCAACATTTTCCAGCTCACGCGTTAGCCTTGTCTGTCTTTCTCCATGTCTTTAAAACACTGAATGAATTAGTCAGGTCTCTCTTCAGCTTCTCTTGAAAAAACTAATAGTTGTGTACCATCTGTTGTTAAAATGACATTAGTTGCACTGGTGTGAAACACATTTTGATTGTAGCTCTTGTCATGAGAATTTTTGTCTAAATCATTAGAAAACAGGATATTCTGTGTGTTAGATCGATGTAATGAGGATGGGGTCTTGCCTGCCCTTTAGTCTCATAATTCATTGTTATTGATCCTGCAGTATCACAGAGAAAGACACCCTAGAAAAAAGACGAAAGGAACAGATGAGAAAGAGGGAGAGAAAGAGAGCATCATTATACCTTTGGGTCCAACCCATTTTGTGTTCTTGGGGCTCCAGCCCAAGTCTTATTGAAACAAAACAGGAATGTTAAGGGGGTGTCCTAAGGAGCCAAAACAATAAAAAAGGCAGCAGACTGCAAAACTGGGTCTCCTCAGAGAGCTGCCTTCTTGCTCTGATGAGACCCACGATCACACAACACTTACGCTTTTTGATGTTATTCATCTTTAGTTTGTGGCAGCAGATGACAAGCTGCGGTTCTGGCTTGAGCTGAATTCTCTTGTGGATTTCTTCACGATCCCTCCAGTTTTTGTTTCCTATTATTTAAAGAAGAATTGGCTTGGTAAGTAAGACTTGGAGATTCTGCTTTCCGACTGTGTTTTTCTGCATCTTACATCAAGGCTCCCTTCAAGTTTATTTTGATTCAGGGAGGCTTTGATCATCAGTATGAAAACTGTTATTTGGGAGCAAAATTATACCTTGTTTGTAAAAACTCGTTAATTTTGAGGGGCTTGTAATTTACCCAAGTCTGCCTCCATTCTGTTTATCTGTCTGCCTGGCTTTTAGTATCTCAGCAATCACTGTACCTGAGAACTGGGTGAGGAGTTACCCAGCAGGGAAGCAATGATCGTACCCTGATTTTTGTGAGTGGCTTTCTTGCATGCTCTGCGGTCTATAGCCTAGTGGATCTGTATGTCCCTTAAGCCAGGTCACAGCTCAAAGGAACTGCAATTCTTAATTTTTCTCATAATCCAAGGTGTCCCCTGAGGATATAGGTGGAAATGCAGTGACATAAAGGCTCTGAACACTGAGCAATGTTATCCTCTCTTGACAGGTTTGAGGTAGGATATGCTATAAATATGTGGAAAACAAAGCATGCGTATTTAAACATATCGGAATATGAGAAGCACTCTACTTCTGGCCAGACTTTTTTCTTCTCCTCTGACTTTCTCACTTTTCTTCAGGTTTGCGTTTTTTGAGGGCACTTAGGTTGTTAGAACTTCCACGAATACTGCAGTTCCTCAGGATTACGAAAAGCAAGTAAGTTAAAGCCTCGCCAAGTACACTTGGAAGCCTAACATTCTCCCTGATGTGTGTATTTTGGCTGACTCAGGTAATAAAGGAAAATGCTAGTGTTGCATATGGAAAAAAAAATGACTAGCAATAATGTTGCACTGGAAATCACAAAATTTTATAACCATTAGCTCGGTGAGACTCTGATAGTGGGGAAAGGAGTGGAAATCATAAATGCAAAAAATCTTAAAGGTATCAATCTCTAAAAAATGTCAAAAATGGGATTATTTGACATGTTGCCTAAGATAGAAAGGGTTGGAGATAGGAAGATTTTTCTAATCCTAAATCCTTCACATGTAATCTTGCACTCACTAGAGAAGAGTTTTGCTGAGTGGAGTTGGGTCATGTCGGAAATTTTTAACTCTGGCAAAGATTACGTTACATTTTAAATGTCCTGGGATTTTTCCTTTTCTGTCTCCCAGTTATTCAATCAAGCTCTCCAAGCTCTTTGCTGTATTTATCAGTACCTGGCTCACAGCTGCAGGATTTATTCATCTGGTATGTATAATCATCTACACATCCTTCCTTGTCACCTTTAAATCAGTAATATCATGTGAGCTTTGGGTATATGTTTGGGTTTTCTCCCCTAACAAATGCAGCGTTCTCTTACAAGAGAACAAAGTTGTTGTACCAGGACAAAGCATGACTTCAGCCAGTGTAGTTTACTTGTAGATGTTATCAGATGTGGTTCCATGGATGCAATCTCCCCTGTTCCTTCCCCCCCCACCTCCTGGTAATGACTCACTTCTGCAATTACTAAAAAAGTGCCAATTTTTAAAATGAAATAATTGTGATTTGTAGATGGACTGAAACCAAAACAAATTGAAACTTCTCTCTTCTTTTCTCTTTTCCTGCCCCTGGGCAGGTAGAAAACAATGGAGATCCTTGGGTTCAGCCTGCAAATTCCCAGTCCCTCAGCTATTTCAAATGCATGTACCTAGTCATGATGACTATGTCCACTGTTGGCTATGGTGATGTTGTGGTTCAAACAACGTTGGGCCGAACCTTTGTTATTTTCTTCATTATTGGTGGTTTGGTAAGAAACTTCTATTTCTTTTCTGAAAATGGCAACTGGGGACAGATAGTGAACAGCAGTGTCACCAAAAATTTGGTCCTCACAGGGTTGCAGTAGGGATTAGACGTCTATGAGCAAAGAGACTTTTGACATTAAGTACTTACTGGCATGACTATAGAGTAATTTTCTCTTCTAAGAGCTGGTAGGGCTTCCAGCATTTCTTCCTGTGGCTGCAAATACTGGCAGGCGCCAAAATACTGGACAAAATTAATCCAAAGCATCAATGGCATAAATCCATTATCACTACATCATACAGTTGTACATTCCTGTCAGTGATTTTAGGAATCTGAAGTAAATTTCTCATTGTTGTTCCACATTAATTTGTGAGAGTTTAAATTATTTATCATGGTTAGGAGAGACAAAATTGGCTCTGAAAAAGATGGTTGCTTGGCTTTGTTTTGTTTTTGTGGTGTTGTTTGGTTTTTTTTGTTTTTTTTTTTTTAAATGTCTTAGGTACTATTTGCAAACTTTATCCCTGAAGTTGTGGAAATTGTTGAAAGTCATAAAAATTACAAATCCTCCTATGAAGTGGTGAGTGGGAAAAAGTAAGTATGGTTGCTATTTGTCTTTGGAAAATAAAAACCAGGTCAGTGACTAGGCTGGGAACCAGCTCAGAAGAAATAAGAAGCGAAATAAAGCTTTCTGTAGTAACTTAAATGAGATCCTGAAACTTTGGGTTGATCCTTACCTCAAGACTGTTTGAATAAACATTTCAATAGCACTATTCAGCATGGGCTTTATTTTCAAAGGAAGAGAAGCTAGCTGACATGATAGCCTAACTTAGAGAGTGAAGAGACCTATTTCATTGGTGGTAGGCTTTTCCAGTGTAGGTGTGGTTTGGTTTGGTTGGGGGTTTTTTGGCCACTCACAGGACTGGGCAGGTACAGCTTTAACCAGGCCTTATAAAGTTCCTTCTGTGACTCTTTGTTTTTGGAATGTTTATCATTCACTGTTTCTAATGCTTATAGTTCCTCTTCCTTTCCAAAATAACTCCTGAAGTACATAGTCACAATGGATGAAATTTCTATCAAACCAAAGACACAAAC
>WEKW01021584.1:613-14631 GCA_013389905.1 Sula dactylatra | reverse complement strand
AACTATTGCTTTTTGAAAGGGAACTGGTAGCAAATTTTGCAACTCTTGAGGTCACAAAAATCAATAAATTAGTAGAAGGTGGTATGATGTTATTTTGGATCTTGGTATCAAGCCTTGTACTTTCAGCATTGTATTTTTTGAAAGTTAGAGTGAATAAAATGCTGAGTCAACTGAGTATAACTACACTGCAACTACTTATGCTAGACTACTGTTCTGTAGGTGAGCGCTATTAAAGTTACACAGTCTTAGAAGTCAAAGAAGAATTTAAGGGGCCATTGATTGTTGTGTTGTTTCTACTGTTGGTGATCTTACAAAACAAGATCCCTTACATACCTGTAGAAGACTTAAATTTGTACAGGATAAAGCAGAATGGGTCCAAGCTCTTGATTGATGCTTCTGAATGGACTTAAATCACTTAATGTCTATTCAATTTCCCCAATTTGAGACCAAGCAGTCATTTCTGTTTCAAGTGGTGCATGAAGTTTTAGCTCTAGTACATGTAAGAGGAAGATTCTGTTCTAATGTGTATGTCAGAAGCAGCATGGAGTATTAAGGGCAAGCCCGATATAGCAGTATTTTGTAAAATAAATTTAAAACACATGTGATACAAAATGTTCCATAATTGTGCTGTTTAAAACAACATATGGTTATTGTGACTATGTAAGACCAATGTGTGAATTTTCTGGATTCCTGTTCTGACAGCTTTGATGTCTTACTGATTTCTCTGTGTGTGTGTGCTCTTTATTATACAATTGCTTGACAGTGGGGAATGGGAATAACTTTTTTTTTAAAGGAGGGGGGAAAAAAGACAAGCTAGCACTATAATGCATTATTTTTTTATGTGATGTGATAAGTTAGTCTAATAGTATGCATGTTGTACAGCGGCAGAGGCAGTATAGGAACAGATAATGACATCACTGTTGGAGTCTTAGAGTACCTATGTGTGGAGATGGCTAAGTGTTTGTGTAGTCATAATCCTTTCCTTATTGCTATTGTAAGTTTGGGTGGGGGGTTAATGTTTTTGATAAAAATACTTGCAAACTACACATGCAGCTGTGCCAGTCAGCACACTTTTATAGCACAAGTGGAGGAATCACTGATGGAAATGAAACATAGGTCATGCACAGCTCTGAGAAATTATTGTGAAGTAGATCTGATTTTTTTCCTTTTTTTTGAATTTTTTTTTCCGAGTGTCTGTACAACTCCCTTTATATTAATTACAACTTTATTAGGAGTTTTGGGCATAGTGCCCAACTGGCTGCTGCTAGATCGACTTCTTAATAATAGGCCTACTTTGGTCTAGAGAACATAACAAATTATCCTCTATCAGGAGTTAAGAATCTCTGGAGCATAATAAGTGCTTTTATTTTTCAGAAAGTTTTAAACATAAATGTGCATGTGAAGGGCATGAATGTTAGGAAATGGAATTAATTGTTTTCTGCGGGTTTTTTTTGTAGGTTTAGTGTATTTTTCATTGAAAGACGAGATAAAGGCTATGAACTTCTCTTCCATTTATAAGTTATCTCTATTCCAGTTTAGATATGCAAGATTTCATATAAATGTTCTTTTTTTCCTGTTTTTGAGGAATTCAAAATTTAAAACACCAATCTGCCATACATATTATTAGTTATTTTTGAAGACGTAAGGGAAGAAATGCTGAGTTTGAGCCGTATCAGCTTAGCGTACTGGTGTTTTGTTCTGAAATCTGAGGTTTTTTTGTTGTTGTTTTGCTTATTAATAATGAATAGGGGCGGCTCTGTCCTAACTTTATTTAGATATGTGGGATCTTTATTGATGACAGGCTTCTAGTCTATCTTAAACGGTGTTTCTCCTACGTCATAAATTTCTCAAGAACAGAGTGTAACCACCAAATTGGTTTTGAGATCTTCAAAATATGTGTTCCAGTATTCCAGACCATAGCAATTTAAGCAACAGATCAACAGAATTAGAAATGAAGTGTTGGTATATAGTTCAAAATGGTGAATTCTGATCATTGTTCTGATGGTATAATGTCCTGTCTCTAACATATAAATGATTCTTTTTCCTTAATTCAGTACAGATCAATTAGAATTAAGAATGCAGAAACAGAATATCCTGCTTGTCAGTCATAATGAAAAATAGTAGAAAAGAGGATTTGCTTTGTCTTAATAAGCTCTTGATACATCTGTTTCCTTAGATTGCTTGTGGCATTATCCTGCACCCAGTTCTCACAGGGAAGTAAAAAAATGTACAATAAATGTAGTCAGTTTTATGATTTGGAACCAGTGATGGGCAGCAATTTTCCTTTATCAGGATGGTTATTTCAAGTAAAAGGTGTAACAGCACTTTTGTGGTGTGCATCACTTATGTCGTCTTTTCTTAGGACTATGGAAAAATGTAATTCACTTTCGGTGTACAAAAGTGTCATTGACTGCTAGTGTAGTATGAATATCTGCATGTGCTGCGTGAATGAGACTTCCTTTGGATATCGTTTTCCGTTGCTCACTTCCAGTAACTGTGAAACAGGCTGTATAGGTTACTTGTAATATTACCATCTTGTCAGTCACACTCTATTTCTTATGCTTACAGATATTTTTATGGTACTTTCGTTTTCATTTCACATTCAAAGCTTTGTTTCTTACAGATCTGAGAAATTATTTAATGCTGTGTACATAGGAAACATATTCTTGATCCAGCACAAAACTCTAAGACTATTTTCTAGAAAAGACATCTGTTTCTGCAGTATCATCTCTATCTTGTTCCCAGGAATATATTCAGGATTTACTTAATATGATGTTCTTGGGCCACAATGCAAAAATTCATACTGTTAAAGGCACTACTCAGACTTGGACACTTAGTTTTGCATTTATTTTCTGATTGTATTAATTTAAGAGGATGTGTTTGTGTTTTCGAGGAAAATGTTTGTAACTGTGTTACAAAACCTGTCATCGTAGTTAAGTTAATAGAAGGGGTTTTGATACCAAACTTTCCAGGAAGAAGTAATAGACTCTTTCCAGAAAGCTGTTGATAAGCTAAAACCTGGATTTAAGTTTTGTCTGAAGGCTGTCTGCTCAATGAGCAAATTGTTGCATAGACTTTAATTGCTCTAAAACAGGGATGGCATATAAATAAGTGTATATCAGACATCTGGGAAAGAGGTGAAACAAATAGTCCCGGAAACTGTTTCCAAACATATTACAGCAAGAAAGCAACCAGGAGTAGTCACCATGAATTTATATAGGAAATTATATTTTACAACGAAATGATGAGTGCAGTGGATGAGTAGAGTGCAATGGATATTTTTTATCTTGAATTTAGAAAGGTATTTGACACTGTCTCCCATTACATCTCTATAGACAGACAAATTAAAATAAATTTGGACTAGACAGAATGACAGTAAGGTGAAATGAAAACTGGCTGGACTGCCAGGCTCAAAGGGTTGTGATCAGTGACACAAAGTCTAGCTAGAGGCCAGTCGCTATCATTGTATCCTAGAGGTTGATACTTGGTCAATACTTTTTAACACCCTCTTTGATGACCCGTGTTAACAGCAGTGCAGGAAATTGGAAGGAGATCTTTATACATGAGATAGTTGTGCTGTCATTCAATGCGACCTTGACAGGCTGGGGAAATGAGCTGAGAGAAATCTCATGAAATTCAGGAAAGGGAAATGCAAAGTCCTGCACTTAGGGAGGAATAACCCCCTGTACCAGCATGGGCTGGGCACTCACCAGCTGAAAAGGAGCTTTGCAGTAAAAGATGTTGAGGACTCTGGTGGACAAGCTGGCTATGTGTCAGCAGTGTGCCCGTATGGCAAAGGTGGTCAGCAGCATCCTGGGCCGCATGAGGAAGAGTGTTGCCAGCAGGTTGTGGGAGGTGATCCTCTGGGCTCAGTGCAAAACAGACATGAACTTAGGGGAGTGAGTCCAGAGAAGAGGCACAAAGGTGATGAAGGGACTGGAGCATCTCATATGAGGACAGACTGAGTGAACTGAGATTTGCTTTCCCTTAAGAAGAGAAGCCTCAGGGACTTCTTATCAGTATATATAAATAGCTGATGGGAGGGTTTAAATAAGATGGAGCTAGAGTTATCTCTTCCTCTCAAATGGAAGAGGGAGGTTCACAGTATGTGGAAAAAGGAACTGGCCACTTGGGAGGAATATAGGAATGTTGTCAGGATATGCAGAGGTGCAATGAGGAACGTCAAGGCCTGCTTGGAATTAAATCTGGCAAGGGGTGTCAAGGATAACAAGAAGGGCTTCTTCAAATACATCAGCAGTAAAAGGAAGACTGGGGATACAGTGGGCCCACTGCTGAACGAGGTGGGTGCCCTGGTGAGGCAGGATGCAGAGAAGGCGGAGCTACTGAATGCCTTCTTTGCTTCAGTCTTTACTGCTAAGGCTGGTCCTCAGGCAACCCAGCCCCCAGAGTTGAGAGAGAAAATCTGAAGAAAGGAAGATTTCCCCTTGGTTGAGGAGGATTGGGTCAGAGATCACCCAGGCAAACTGGATCCTCGCAAATCCACGGGCCCTGATGGGATGCACCCATGAGTGCTGAAGGAGCTGGTGGATGTTCTTGCTAAGCCACTCTCCATCATCATTGAAAGCTCATGGAGGACAGGAGAGGTGCCTGAGGACTGGAGGGTAGCCAATGTCACTCCAGCCTTCAAAAGGGGCAAGAAGGAGGACCTGGGAAACTATAGGCCAGTCAGCCGAACCTCCATCTCTGGAAGGGTGATGGAGCAGTTCATCCTGGAGGTCATCTCAAGGCACGTAGAGGAAAAGAAGGTTATCAGAAGTAGTGAACATGGATTCACCAAGGGGAGATCATGCTTGACCAACCTGATAGCCTTCTATGATGGTGTGAGTGGCTGCGTCAAAGAAGGGAGAGCTGTGGATGTTGTTTTCCTTGATTTCAGCAAGGCTTTTGACACTGTCTCCCATAACATCCTCATGGACAGTCTTAGGAACTGTGGGTTAGGTGAGTGGACAGTGAGGTGAATAGAGAACTGGCTGAAGGGCAGAGCTCAGAGGGTCATGACCAACGGGGCAGAGTCTGGTTGGAGGCCTGTAACTAGTGGTGTTCCCCAGGGGTCTGTGCTGGGTCCAGTCCTGTTCAATATATTCGTCAATGACCTGGACGAAGGGATAGAGTGTAACCTGAGCAAGTTCATTGATGATACCAAGCTGGGAGGGGTGGCTGATACACCAGAAGGCTGTGCTGCCATTCAGCGAGACCTGGACAGGCTGGAGAGCTGGGCCGAGGGGAACCTCATGAAATTCAACAAAAGCAAGTGTAGGGTCCTGCACCTGGGGAGAAACAACCCCACGTACCAGTAGAGGTTGGGGGTTGACCTGCTGGAAAGCAGCTCCACTGAGAAGGACCTGGGAGTGCTGGTAGACAGCAAGCTGACCATGAGCCAGCAATGTGCCCCTGTGGCCAAGAAGGCCAACTGTATCCTGGGCTGCATAAAAAGGAGTGTGGCCAGCAGGTCGAGGGAGGTTATCCTCCCCCTCTACTCTGCCCTAGTGAGACCACATCTGGAGTACTGTGTCCCGTTTTGGGCCCCCCAGTTTAAGAAGGACAGGGAATTGCTCAAGCAAGTCCAGTGGAGAGCTACCAAGGTGATGAGGGGACTGGAGCATCTCCCTTATGAGGAAAGGCTGAGAGACCTGGGTTTGTTCAACCTAGAGAAGACTGAGGGGGGATCTTATCAATACTTAGAAATATCTGAAGGGTGGGTGTCAAGGGAATGAACTGGACTCTTTTTTTCACTGGTGTCTAACGACAGAACAAGGAGCAATGGGCACAAATTGGAACACAGGAAGTTCCACCTGAATATGAGGAATAACTTCTTTACTGTGAGGGTGACAGAGCACTGGAACAGGCTGTCCAGAGAGTTGTGGAGTCTCCTTTCCCGGAGACATTCAAAACCCGCCTGGATGCAGTCATGTGCACCTGCTCAAGCAGGGGTGTTAGACAAGATGATCTCCAGAGATCCCTTCCAACCCCTGCCATTCTGTGATTCTGTGTCCAGCAAAAGGACAAGAATCATTGAGCATAAACTGAAATACAGGAAACTTCTTCAAACTTAAGAAAAATGTTATTGTTGGGGTGGATGAACACTGGAGAAGGTTGCCCAGACAGGTGGTGGAATCTTCATTCCCAGAGGTGTTCTAAACCTGACGGGACATGGTTCTGGGCTGCCTGCTGTAATTGACCCTGCTTGAGCAAGGGGATTGGAAAGGACGAATTCCAGAGGTCCCTTCTGACCTCAATTGATGCTCTGATTCTCTGGCTAGGCTCACTTTAGATTAACTTAACTCTTTCCCCCCCGCCCCACATTTTCCCTTTTTAGTGGTAGGGGAAATAGAAGAAAACAATAGTAAAGAAGAATTATTCTGAGGATACTAGAAAAGTGACAATTGTTTATCGCAAAAATGTCCCCTGCAAAGCCAGGAAAAACCTCTCCATTGGATCAATGTGGCAGTTCATTGAGCCGTAGTGCACTGAATCAAGATCCTACTACAGTACTCATTGAATGGCACTCTGTATTTGCGGGTAGGGTAGCAGTGTTCCTGAGGTTTTGATGTTCATAAATCTTGCCACACATTTCATGAAATTATATGTTGAATATGTTGGGTTTTAGAGCACTTTCTGTGCAGTTTGCACTGATTGCTTCTATACTCTCAAGCAGTAACAGAACTGATGAAAAGGTTAATCGCAAGTGGTTTTATAGAGTATTTTGGCGATTGTTGAAAAAAGAGACAGCTGAACCTCAAACTTGCTGATTTTTCTGTTTATTTTTATAGAGTCATTCTCTGTGGTTCATATTTATATATGAATTAGAACAGTAATCTATTTTACAGCTTTTTTTATTCTTTGTATTAATGTATATAGCACCTCTGTTTTGACTGGGGGTTTTGCCTTTTGAAGTTGCCATGTCTTAGTTAATAGAGGATGAGGATACATAGGTTTTTTGTAGTAAAGACAGTTCTATTAAAGGGAGAATATTTGGTGAGCAGTCTTAATCACAGTAGAGGATTAGCTCAATAATTGCTCCCTGCTTACAGTTTATTTGAGACACCAGTTAACTTGCATTCAGTGATTCTGGTATGATCAGATTTCCTCTGTAGTCAGACAATTCCAGAAGGTGGTTTCACATGTTCATTAGATTCCAGTAGATGAGAAGAGTCATATAAGTAAAATGCCACCACTTAAATGATATTGTCTGGCAACAATAATATTACTACAATATACTGTAGTAATTTATATTCCTTAGTATTATTACTACTTCTGAGTTATGATACAGAACAGAGTTTTTCCATAGTCTTTGTTTTCATGGTTTCTCAGGTGTTATTAAATAAAAGCCATAAAATTCAATGTAGCAGGTTATAGCAAAATCCAGTAAATCCTCCTGATGCCTTTTGGCAAATCATTTTACCAGATTAACTCTTTAGTGAATGTGATATTCCACAATTCTTTCTGAGGGCATTGAAGGTGCTTCCATGTCTGGCAAGAAAAAAGTAGTATTCTTTTAAGTACCATTTTTTCCCCTTTATGGTTTGTATATGTTATAGGACACATTTACAATAAAATAATAAAATATCTTATGTGTAATATCAATTACATAAGATCTGACCAAACAGTTTTTATTCTTACTTCAGCAGTTTTAATTCTGTGTGTATACAATGGGTATATGTGAATACAATGTGTACTGAAATATAGGAATATTTTAAGGTGCTTGCAATAATTTAAATTTTTTTGCTGCTGAAAGCTATTGTTAATATGCACAGCATCTGTTATATGTTACCTGTGATCCCAGAGGATCATTGAACAATTAAATCTTGTGGACAAGTTATATAAAAGGTATTTGAAATGCATTAAACTAACAAAAAATGTTAACGCTTTCATTATATGCAGTAGTTCTAAGTAAGGTAAGAAATCTCAGCAGTCATTCTCAATAGATGCAGAATATAAATATTCAAATAGGTTATGGTGAGAATATCAGTAGTATTAATCTTATTTTTAAAAAATAGTGCTAGAGCCTAGCGAGAAATTATTTCTTTTTGTTGAAGTTCATGGAGTAGTAGCAGTTAAGAGCAAAGCTAGATTCTTGTTTCAGTCTTAGTACCTCCCTCCCTCGCTCTTGGGGTGTAAATCAGTTGCATAGATGGAATGCAGATTGTGAAACTAATGAGACTGGAAAGTTTCTAAGAGGTTGGAGGTGAGGAAAAACAGGAGGAGGAAAATTTCTTTCTTGTTCACTTTTGGGAAAATATTTTTATTTTTTTGGGTGCTGGGTTTTTTGGTTAACATGGTTTGATCTGAACTTCAAGACTTCTCATGCCCAAGTGAGAAAAGTACTGGGAACTGGATGTGTTTTAGAACATGGAGGTATAGTATTCCACAATGCTTAATGATAAACCTTGTATGATTTCTTTTTTTTTTTTTTTTCCAAATCAAGCTTTTAAATCATCACTACTTAAAGAAAAACCCTTCCTGTAATAAATATCCAAAAGAAGGTTTAAAAAAAAAAAAAAAATCAGAGTAATACCTAGTGAAATATTGCACTTAATGCCTACGCTTTACAAAAAGGACAAAATGTGAATCCTCTTGTCATATTACTACTCTCTGCCTCTTTCCCTACATGATTTAGGAAGGCTCTTGATTTTAATATTGGCCAGTAAAAATTTCTAAGAAAATACAGCTTCTTAACAACATTTAATTAAATTTTTATATAGAGACTCTGTTTCTATGGTTATTAACATGCTAATATGGACATATAATACTGCATCAGAGACCCTGCACATGATTGTGTGCATAGTATATTTACTGCACTACAACTTATATTTAATTTTGAACTAAACATTTAATTTCTAAATAGGGTGCTTCCAAGCACGCTGAGTAGTCTATGGAGAGAACGCTGACTGTTGGCTTCATCTTTGCTGTCAAGGTAAATAGTATAGATGGTATATGTTCTGTATGAATCTCTTTAAAACCTTTTTTATTTTAGGTAGGCTTAAAACGGACTTTAGTCTGTCTTCCAGTGAACTAATGCATTAAAGCTGAGTCAAGTTGAACTTGAAATTCATTCTAACTTTCAGAATTAAATTTATTCTATAATGCTTTAAATTTTAAAAAGCATTACCGTTATTTTTTTGTGTTCTGTTTAATTCTGTGAATCATTTTCCTTGTCAAAAGTTCAAGGATGTAAGTAAAAGGAAAAAGAAAAATGCAATTCGATATTTCAGGCATGGAATTATTTTCAGTCATCTCCGAAATGTGTGTTACAAGGTGCAACTTTTGTGCAGTTAATCACTGATCAATAATTAATGTGGTGCATAACAATCTTTCCTGAAAGAAACCTATTTCATAGCTAAGTATTCAAACATACTATTCTATTTTCTTGTTTGCTTGTATTTTTGTTTAGTACCTACAAGTAAAGTCTTTGACTTATGTATTTGAAAAAGCAACTAAAAATGGTTACTAATAATTTTTTTTTATTTATAATTAATAGAAAACAGTCAGATATAGTTTCTTTTTAGTAAAAGAAACATTATTTGAATGCTCTAAAAAGAGGTGATAATGGTTTGTTGTCTAATCCGCACCTAATAGTACGTACTAAAAGCTGGTAGATCTTCATGCATGCATGCATAATTGAAACAGAGAAAATCCAGTACAGTTAATCTTAAAACTTAGCAAAGTGGTGAAGAGTATCTCTGTACATTGCTGATGAAATCATTATCTGCGATAGCAGTGAAATGCCAAGATTAATATTCTACACTGTGGCATGCTGTAATTCTAGCTAAGCAGACATCTGCAGAGGTCTGTGCTCTTCATGCTAACCATCTGCTCTTGGCTTTGCTGTTACAAGTCTTTCTTTCTAAATATGTTGTTCTAAATGGTGGTATTTTCTGTTACTTCTGCTGTGATATTTTTGTATCCTGATAATTTTATTTTCTATATATAATACACTTAAATGGACAATGCATAATCGTTCAATTAGCAGTTCAATCAAAGTTGGCTTAAGATGTTTTATTTTCATTTTGCTGTCTGCTTTTGTATGCTTTTTAATGGAAAAATTGCTGAAAGACTTTATAGCAGCATATTCAAGACACATGTCAGACTTAAAGATATACATACATGTATATGTGTACATCCATGTTTATATATATGAAAATTACCAACAACATTATGTGTTCTGAAACTGTTAAATAACAGCTACCTTACCTCTTCTCCCATTCCAGGACCTGCTAGACACTTTCTGGAAATTGGCATGGCCAAATTTGTACTGGTCTAAAGCATCAGAAAGTTCATTATCACTGGGAAGGTGTGTGACACCAGTCGCTATCTTGCTTGTCTGCATCTAAGTGCTGTTGGCAGCTTTGAGGAGGAATAGCATGCCTGAGTAGAGGGTGTTGAAGGGAGCTTAGAGTGGTCCAGCAGATGATCTTACCTATTGAAAAGGAATTCATTGTACTCGTTAGTAGCTTTGTGCACTGTATCCTCAGATGCGCTGCCGCAAATTGTGGAAGGCCGAAGTCTTTTCCATGGGAAAACCTGCTGCCTTCTTTCTGCCATATAGCATGGGTTTCAGCCATAGTATGACAGGAATATCCCCCTGTGCAGCAGCAATACTTCATCTTCTCCATGATACATTGCTGTATGCAAGTCCTGCATAAATGCTTGATAGATGCTGGAGGACAGATCCCAGACCACTGTGAGAAATAAATATCTGGATAGAGATCCTTGAGTGGATCACTCTGAGAAATACAAACAGCAGAAAATGAACCCAGATTGTGTCAACAGAGTGATAATTAATGCCTTTGTAAAACACAGTTGCATTTCTAGAAATCAAAAATAAAATTAAGGGGCAGTAGCTATTCTTACTCTTTTGATGGTGGGGTTTTTTTTGTCAATATCACCTGAATCTTTAGAATAGGGTAGGCTTTATAAAAACAAACCTTGGGCAGCTGCCTGTTTACTGTAGTTTAGTTGCTTTGTTTGATCCCTCCATTTTCTAGTCACAGGAAGCCATGAGTTGCTGAAGAAATGCTGGCGATTGTCAAGCAAACGTGCTGTGTATCCAAACTAAGGATGCTGCTGCTTTCTTTCCTAACTTTTAAGTGTCTTACTGACTCTAGCAATTACCTGCTCATAAAACTTCCTCACAAGTTCCAATTTCAGAATAATTGCTTTCTTCTCCAGAGGGCTGTGGCTGCTCCTTGCCCCTGTCTCACAGCAGGTTCCTGTCCTCATGACCTGCTGGAAAGTCTGTCTGTGGAGCTCCTGTAGATAGAGCTGTGAATGCTGCTACTGGCTTTTTAAGAGCCGTGAAGGGAAATTGGTGCAGAGTTCTGTGATGGTAGGGAGATATGATGCTGCATATTCTTGTAGCATAGGTACCAGGAGATTTGGATGTGTGAGAGCTTTTGCAGACAAATTAAGGATCAGCCATACACAAAATTTCCTCATTTTGGCATACCACAATATCATCAGTGTTATCTTAGTTTTATGGTGTCTTCAAGGCTGGTGCTACAGAGCAGTACAGCTGAAGTAACCAAATTGCTGATACTAAGAAAGGAAGAGTTGACTGATTTTACTGCAATATGACTAGAAAAATATTAGTCAAGTGAATACTAGCACTTAATCTCTAGCAGACTGTAGCTTGTTTCAGCAATTTATGACATTATTATCATGGTTTAGAAAAATACACAAGAAGCACACTATTGTATGAAGTTGATTGTTCATGTACACTTTTTTAAAAAAGTATGCGCTACGTTTATCTATTGTATATCTATATAAAACACAGTATGCATGTTTAATTATACTTCTTTCACAGATTACTAAAATAGAAAACATCAGTCATTTGAGTGAACTGAGAGTGTTAAACCTTGCCAGAAACCTACTAACCATTGTAGAAAACCTTAATGGACTGGATTCCCTCACAGAGCTCAACCTTCGTCATAATCAAGTCTCTGCTATAGTAAGGAACAAAACTCTTGTCTTTCTCTTTTCTTTTTCTTTTTTTTTCTTTGTTTTTAACAAAATGCACTATTACTGTACCTTGTTTAAACTATATCAGCATTTCAGATTTGTGAAAACTTGTGTTGCTTGTATTGTGTTGCTTATGTTGTTCTGCTGCAATAATTACTTTTACAACATAAAGGTGAAACAAACACCAATTTATTTCCGGTGTTATTTTGTGTAAATACAATCACTTGTAGTAATTCAAATCTTGATAGCTCATAATGGCTCTTGGGGGGAAGAGGGGGCGAAGATTCTGAAGAAGGTTTGTGGTTCAAATATATAAATTTAGGTACTTTTCTTCCATACAAGTTTGTTCCCTAGAAACAAACCCTTGCTTAATTTCTGTAGCTCAGCTAAGCATCCAGACCATCTTAAATTTCATCTCCTTACAAATGTTCCTGGGGCAAAAATAGGTATTGATCTTAAAAGCAGAATTTCCCAATTGAAGCTTTAAGCGAGCATTGTAAGTCTTTATGTTCTAAAAAATCAAGCTTTCACTTTGCAATTTATGAGTTGTAGTTCAGGTATGGCAAGTAGATTATTTGAACAAGCCCTTTTTAAAATAATACAGTAAGTCTACTTCAATAGCTTTATTTTTTCTGGCCCTCACAATACCTTTAGTTTTTGGTCTCCTGTTGCTGCTGAGCTTTTCCTTTCTTGAATTTCTGCAACTTGCCATGTATGAATTGTTTTTACACTTCAAAAATAAGAAATTTCTGCTCATTGCTGATTCTGTTACTGTACCTTCCCCCTACACCAGTTATGTTACCCAGAATTCTCTTCCTTGCTTGTAGCTACTGCCTTTTCACACCTCAGGTGTAGCTTGTACTTTCTGCTTGCTTCCTGTTGTCACAAATGGAGAGTCAGCATGAAATTTAAATTTGTGAGTTACAGGCTTGGACTCTGTGTTGTATCTCAATATTTTAGTCTTTCCTGGCCAGAGACAGTGTTTCAGAAGATGATGTTGTGTTCAGGGAAGTACTTCATTTAGTCGAATTGTTTTTGGGTGGGTGTGGGTGTGTGTATGTTAACCTGATTAAATTCTAATGGAGTGGTGTGGTGTGTGTATGTGTTTTTTTGTTTTTAACTGGATGGTGATTTTAGCAAGTATGACACTAACTCTCCTTCCTCTAGAGAAGGACTCTTAAATCATATGAAGTCAAATCATGGAAATGTCATACTGTCTGAAATATAAAGTAAATATATGTATCTTTCCTACAATAAAATAATTTTCTTATTTTAATGACAGGTGTTGTCTTTTTCTGTGTGTGCATCAATGTACATGTATTTCTTTACTTAAATTTACTTTAATTTTTTTCAAAAAAATGAAAGCTGCACCACATTTGTGTTGAAATTCAGAATCTGCTGCAATATGATATTACGGAAAATCCAGAAATATAGAAACAAATACATAATTTTATGGAAAGAATATCCAAGATACTGTTATATTATTGCTTGAGTACTTGGGTGGTTGAGGGAGGTGGTTTAGCTTTGTCTCCTTTACAATGAGGTTTAGGGTTTTTTTATGATTGACTGTGCAGGGCGATGGGTGGGTGTCATTATAATCATTATATAGTTATGGTGTAGCACCTAACTGCAAAATTTTCACTCTAAGTTCATTAAAACAATTTGGTTTTGGTGTTTCAGTTACTCATGACAACACTATCATGAATCAAGCTCTGTAAACTTGATTATTCCTTTTAAAACTGAGGTTAGATTCTTTCATTTAAAAGTTTGCCCTCCCAAAATCAAGAAATCATGCTCTTAAGTGTGTTCTTCTTGTGTAGGGAAGATGATAGATCTTCATTTGTCAAACAAAATGTGGTTCCATACTGAACTCTATACCCACTGCAATTAACTGTATTGAATAATTCAAGTTATCCAACTAGATTATAGTATGTTTGGTAAATTAAACATAAAATTATCTCTTACAATCCACTGGCCTTATATTAGCAATTTTGGGACCATTTCTTGTCTTTGAGATGTTCATTAGAGACTGGAAATCC
>WEKW01021583.1:24430-37753 GCA_013389905.1 Sula dactylatra | reverse complement strand
CCTCTATCTGAATTCTACCACCATGAGTACATTTTGCTTACTTAGACTGCAAGTCTTTTACAGCAAAATGAAGCCCTGATCATTTTGTTTCTTTATGTGCTGTTGTAATACAAATAATAACAATATTAACCAATAATAATACTTTGTTTCCCCTGGTTAATTCTTTCAATCATGTTCCATATATAAAAAGCAAAATAAAACTTTCTCTGAAACAATAAAAATAATTGAAGGATATTCATCTTATGGCTATTCACCATCTCTTTATTATTCTAATGTGACCAACTTCTAAATTAAATGGCACTAGGTTTATCAGTTGAAAAGGAATCTGAATGGATTTCCAATTCAAAACCAGGATAACATTTATTCTTTAAGCAATATCGCAGCCTAATGCTAACTATACACAACAAGCCCCTTTATTTTTAATACAGCAATGTGGCATAAGTTAAAGAATGAAACACCTCCTTGTTGATGAAAATGTAAATTGCTACATGCTGATTCCTTGCTTACAGAAAGTCTCAATTTGTTTTTACACGGGAACAAATTTTGGTTGCCAACAGGTGTTATGCTCATGGAAGGAGCCTTGCTCTGCAGTAGCTTTGCTGAAAAGAGCACTCACAACCCTCCCTAACTCACTATCAAACAATGGCCAAAAGGTGGTTTCATAAGGACTGATGACAAGAAGGACTTTCCCATGTTTTGACTTTCAGTTCCCTCAGTGTAGCAGTACCTTAGGCAGTCTTAAAGGCTGTTCCAGAATTTCACTGCACAAATATTAAACAAACAAAAAACCACCTTCTACTTTTCATCTTCATATTAGCAAAAGTCATTTGGCCATTTGACTTTGTGCACATTATCTTTCAGCTTAGATAGCACTGTTCCTTCCCTAGTGATTATTGCCATTCACCAGCCTTGGTTTCATAACACTTAGGATCAGAGCTGGTTTGGTCCCCATCTGTCGGGTATGGTCTCATCACAGGCATGCTCTGCATCTGCTCTAGTCTGAGTTCACCATCTGAATGACACCGATTGGGTACTGAACAGTGAAGGACACAGCATATTTCAGGGTTAGTCTCTGCTCTGGAAGGATCCCCCAGCAATTTCTTTGTTTCAGAAACCCATATGAATTAGAGAGAAATCTGAGACTCAAGATTGATAGTAAATTCAATATGCCTGGAAACAGTCTCAGACATTGAAGCCCATGGGAAAGGACAATTTCTTTACTACTAGACTCTCTTAATCTCTAAAATTAGGCAGCCTGTTGGGAGTAGTCATTCATGCTTCCTACCTCCTAAACCATGTCTGTGAGTTGTCTGAGACAGTTACAGCTTGCAGACACTAAAGTCATGCCACAGACAGTGTAAACAATGTAGTGGTATGAACAACCAAGCACCAACGTCCAAGACCATTTCTTGGCACTGTTTAATCTATTGCTATGTATTTAGCCCACACCATATGCCACCTCCTCATATCATCACTTCCACAAAGATAAAATTAATCTTTTTGATCTGGAGTCACTTGAACATCCACTTTTCATAACCTCTGCATGAAACAAGGACTGGTTTAGTTGCTTCCTTTGCTGGAATGGAAAAGAGGTTTCTTCTACTCTGTTTGTAATAAGTTTGTCATTACAGTGCAGAGCAGAATTTTCCTTGTAGGAAATGCACAAGGACTTTGAGAGATATGAACTCATCTACTGCTGAACAGCAGCTAATGGCCAGGCTTAGTGAAAAACAAGCTTTAATTATAAACATTGAGGTTATAGTTAGATGAAGGTACAGAGAGGTTCTTTAGGAACAGGATGGTTTTCAGCTGCCCAATAAACGTTTTGTTTCAGTTGACTAGGCTTATGCGATTTGAGATGCTTTATAGTAAGTGAGTTATCCATGTGGAGATATGAGTCAGGGCCTTTAGGAGACATGAGCCAGTCTCGAGCAGTAGGTAGAAAGTCACACTAAATACCATAAATGCTAGATACCTATGTTTAGGCATCTCTATCTCTTCCAGTGTCTTATAACTTCACAGAGTGAAGCAGATAACAGGAAAATCAAGCCACTGACAGTTAAAATCAATAAAGTCCAAAATGGAAATAAGCATTCACATTTTGGTTGCTGAGACAAGTAAATGACTATATTAATTTAGCCAGGGACTGTTTAAATTCTCCCCTCACCTCTACTTCTTTCAAGGTAAAGTGCTTTTTCAAAGGCAGGTTAATTTTCTAAGTATGGGATATGATGGAAAAATCACTGTGGAATTCCAAAATCAGTGCCAATGTTAAATCAGATTAAATCAGCATTTCTACCCTCATATTACACTTCTGCTTGGTCTGAGGCAATTCCCATTTCTTCTGTGTATTTATAATAACTGATTAATTAAATATCTCTAAAACCATAGCTAGTTAAGCAATCACTCCTGTACTTACATAACAATTCCCATCCTATGAGCATTATGCATGGACATAGTTCATTTACACAGTTTGTCTTCCTAGTCTCCCTTTTCTATGAAAAGCTCTTCATAAATACAGTTTTTGAACTCTAAAAATATCTTTTCAAGAGCTTAATAGTCATGAACATAGGAAAAGTAACAAAAGCTCAATTCCATGAAGGTTAAAGCTTTTCCAATCCAACTCCTCTTTTTTTATATCCCTTTAATTAAGAGGCTGCTCTGATTTATCCATCAAATCAGGCTTTTATCTTACAGTCTATAATGAATTAAGACACTACCTGGTAATTCCTTAATTTCAGCAGCCTATTTAAGCACCAACAAAAAAACCCACAGTGGAATAAACTGTTTTACTCAGATCTCTAACTTATCTAAGCGTATTGAATATTAGCCTGTTTTGGAGTTGTTACTTTTGTTTTTTTGTGAGATTCTGGGTTTATCCTAATGTAGGTAAAGGGCATATCCAAAATCTCAGCAATGTATTTGGGTTAGAAAGATTTCTCCCCTGCACAACTCTATATACACCTACCTGTAAGTGTAAACCATTACAGACCTCTACAAGGCCATCCAATTGGTCAGGGGTTATCACAGTATTGATCAAGGTTGTGGTTCAGGCTGGCAGAGTACTGCTATGTTCAACACCCTTTCAGCATCCTTTTCATGAGACCTTGTGGAAAAAGGCAGGACTTGACTACTTGTATATATACCTCTGACAGTAGGTATCAGAGGTAACACTTCTTTCAGCCAATTCTTGACATATTTGGCAACACTTCAGATGTAGGGCATATGAAAGTGAAACTACTCTGGGACCAGGTGTGGACTGTGAAACTTGGGCTGCTACCTTCCTGGTGTGCCAGCAGCTGCTCATCCTACCACATTATCCATGATGTCAGCTAGCAGGCACTTAGGGTTTGGGATGCCAGCAGAACCAGTGCTTGGTCCTCTTCTCTGGTGGAGGAGTCAACATTTTCAATGCTTTTTAAGTACCCACAGTATCTGTAAAACTCAAGCTTATCTCTTTGGTCACATTTTTTTGATGCAGTTTTTAGCAGATACCTTCTTGCTCAAAATTGGATGCTGGTTTTGAGGGTGTGGTCCAATATGTTCTTGCAAAAGACAGAAGGCAGGCAAGTCATGGAAGTTTGACTGCTAGTCCTACTAAACACTTGTTTTAATCTCTGTTTATGTCAATAACTCTGTAAGTGTGACTGAAGATATTCAGTAAGATACCAAGATTCTAGTAGATACATAGCAAAAAGTAGACTAAATAGACAGGTGTAAAACATAACCTCTGCCTTCTCTTGTGACTGGGAAATATTATGTGTTTAATATAATGTTTTGCTATTTTCTCTATTCCTTATATAAAATAAAAAAGTTTTCCTTTCTAACAGAAGTCAGAGAAAAAAGAAAATGCTATAAATCACAAACCATTTATGCCATTCATTGATTAGCTGATGACTACAGATATGTTTTCAATGGTTTAGATTATTTTGAAGTTTTCCTATTTGACTGACAATGCAGATACAGCTGAATTAACTACACTTACATCACTTTGGAATGATTTACCTCTGGTGGTGGGGAAGAAGAAAAAAAAACCTGCTGTATTTCTCATAGAAGGTTGATTTGGGATCAAACGGATCAAAGATAGGTACAAACCTTATAGGTAACTAGACCTAACTGAGTCTTTGTGCTCTCCTTTATAATCATTAAGAGAAGCAGGCACAATTAGTGCAGTCAGTCTCATGCTAAAGTAGACATCCATAATAAATCAGATGAATTGTGGCCTTGAGATGTTTCTTTCTCTTCTTTGACTTTAAAGGAATCCTGAATTACCTAGCTCTTGTCTTTGCATTAACTTATAGACAACTGAAGACAAGTGAGATAAACCCACTCCAGTGATCTAGCTATGATATCGTAGAAAAGGATTTTGATCAATTATTAAAATCTACTTATAATTACAGGGAGTCAGCAAACTGGTTTATCTTAGTGTAAATACCATTCATATACATTGACTAATTTGAAAAATGTGATCATATGATCAGACTTCACCCAGACTAAATTTATATTTCTCCGTGACACCACAGCATTAAGAGTAGATTTTCATGCACACAGAACAAATATTCAACTGGCATATTAAACATTGCTGTTGTGGAATTGTACCAATAGATATAAAACGGTCTATGGAGGAAGAACATGACCTGTTGCAAGGAATGGCAGTCATCACAGCAAACCTTCAAGTGTTTACAAAGCAGTTTAGATATCTTCAGCTACACTAAATAGTTGTACACTACTGCTAACTGCGCTGGATTAGCTTCATGTGGATAGAGTCACTTTAAAGGGTTGAGTCATCTAAAGTATTTTAGAGATCTATCATGTGGAGTAAGAAGCACTAGCTTTGTGCCATCATTCCTATTAAGTAGCAAATGACAGGCATGTGGAAGTGCTACATGTTTCTGTAATAGGATGAAGCAAAGCCCATTTCTTCTACACTGCATGTTCTGGAAGATGACATCCCATAGCAGTGATATCCTTCAATTTTTAAGCAGCTTCTTTTTGCCTCAAAACAAACAAAAAACCAAAAGAGAGAAACAAGACAGAAAGTTTTCCCATTAATTTATCAAAAAATGAGGAAAAAATTAATGAATGTCACTGTGTTTTCCAAACTTTCTTATCTGGGACCTTGTGTATGTACTGATTATTTTGGCTAAGCTCTTAAAGATAGCATAAAGTATATGTGACTGGGAATTCCACTTAGACTTTAAGATGCTGGTATTAGTTGATTCCTGCCTTAATCACTGTGTTAGCTATTTGCCAGATTTTGCTTATATAAAGTTGCTTACCAGAAAAAAAACAGGTAAGAAAACAAAATAAGGAAAAGATGAGTCATATTCCTACTTTATTTCTTAAAATGAGCAAGAAACCCTCACTAAGGACAGGGCAGAAGAACCACTTCATACAGCCATTGCTAATACTGTTATGTGTAT
Source organism: Sula dactylatra (assembly GCA_013389905.1). Classification (NCBI taxonomy): domain Eukaryota; kingdom Metazoa; phylum Chordata; class Aves; order Suliformes; family Sulidae; genus Sula; species Sula dactylatra. Next base: position 32,330 of record WEKW01021583.1, on the reverse strand, counting down.
TTAGTTCAATTAAAAATTATCCTGTGCTAAGGTTATAGGTTTAAATTTTCTTGATTAGAGGTGTGACATATTCAAAATGAAACTGTAAAAGCTTGAGGCATGACCACTTACAGCTGCCAGTGTAGATTCTGTGCTGAAACTTTTTTCCATGCAGTGTGCCTAGAAACACTGCATCATTTCCAGTGAAAAGAAAGGTTTGGTTTGTTTTCTATTTTTCATCTGACACTCTTGGCATAAAAAATGGACATGTGCAAGAACTCGCTGATTTAAGGTGGGAAATTTTACAGAAACACTGAATGTTAAAGGAATAAATGAAATGGCACTACAGAAAAAATCCACCCCCGCAGATGTTTATGTAAACATCCGTAAGCTCCTCTTCAGTTTTTGTACACCACTGGAAAATTGTATTGATTTCATAGATAAGAATGAACAGTTGTTAAGAGTCCTTCATTTCTCTAAATGATAAAATGTATATAACAAAGAATATGGCATTTAGAATTGAGATATGAATTGCTTTCTCCAGAAAGGTAAGGAAAGATGACCCTCTCAGAGTCATATTCTAACATAAACTAGGATTAAATGCAAGATTTCACCCTTTGACTACACTAGTAAATCACCATATCTGAAGCGTCTTTTACCTTCAAACAGAGATCCTGGTATTTTAACTGCCAATCCAATAAGAAAATAGCTTTAATAAAATCTATAAAAGATTTGTGATTCTTATTGTGTAAATCCACCAGTATTTTTTTATACACATATTTTTGGTTTCATATTCAGTCCTAAAAACCAATAACTTTTTAAATAAAAATATGATTTACATTTCTAGGAGGGAATTTTTAAATCTTGACAATTCTAATGGATTTTACCATAAATAAATAAATCAATGAAACAAACCAACCTCCTCTGGATCTTGCTCCAGATATCTGAAAAGGAACTGAACTTGTGAGATTTAAGTACTATTAATCACAGAATCATTATATTACTCATTATATAGAGCTTCACGTATTCTCTGTGGGAAAGAGGTAATTGAAAGATTTCAGAAGCCTTGTTAGGTATTATCATGCTAAGGAAATTGTTCTGTAATACTGATTTTTGTGGCCCTCTACAATTATACTCATTCAACTTTTATCTGAACATGGAACGCTTTTTCAGAGTTCATTTGAAAACCAAAGTATTACATAAAAAGAATTTGTATATTTTTGCGTTATAATGATTTTCAACCAAGAAAACCCTGGCAGCTTAAAATATTAATTGAATGAGCCTGTCTGGTATATAGGCAAAGGTTCCATCTTATAAACGAGTAAACTGATATAGGCAGACTGAATGGCAGAGACAGAAGCCAAGGTCCTAGCTTTAGACTGTCTTGAGTTAGAGCAGCATTGAAGCGTGTTTATAATTTTAAGCAGGTAATTAAATGTTATTAATGTCAATTCACTTACTTACGTTCTGACTGCATTAAAAATTTATGCAAAAGATACTTAACTGCTGTCCCAATTTGAAGTAAGAAATTAAGGAAGATCATGGTAGATTCAGACTTCAGCTAATCTGGCACACTGTACACTGCAGTAGCCAAGGGATTTCAGTGTCACTACTTCTCCAAAAGTATAGCCAAGAATGTTGACAAAAAATGACTTAAGTGATTTGAGGAACATTCGGAGCTTCTCAATAGTCTAGAAGTGACGTAGAAAACCTTCAAACTTTCACAGTCTGTACAGAGGGAACTGACATCTTTATCTTAAGGATCCCTATATATAACTTGATCTTTCAATTTTCATCTGCTATTTGATTTGCCCTGCTTTCTGACCTCTAAGCCCTCTTGACTTCTCTAAAACTTATGGACTTTTTCCTGAACTTGGACCTTTGACTCAAAAAACTGCAATCTTTCTTGTTCTTCTTTTCACCACCACAGGTAGCATGGGTAGTCTCCATGAAGTTTACTAGAAATTACATGGGTGGGAACTAATATTTCTCTTCAGGAGGATGTGCTGCTAATTCTTTTCTTACTGGGACTTGAACTTAGCTTGATAAAGTTGAAAATCCAGATTTGTGTGTACACCCACCATTGCAAGTATTGGAAATGTGATTGATTAATCTGACCTATTTAGATGTCAAAAGGTATATGTCATCTCAAAGGTTGAGACCCGTCTCAATAATCATTGGGGAAAACAAACCTCTCCAAAGAGCAAATAATTTCATCTGTTGCCCCAGACAGTTAACTCCCATAATGTCTGTAACTTGTTCAGTCATTCTTCAGTCTTTAGCTCCCATCTTGTTTGCGCTTAGCCTCTTCTTGTGCTTTAGTTTCCAAATTACACTATTAACATCCAATTGACTTTATTATAGAATAGAATAGAATAGAATAGAATATTGCAGTTGGAAGGGACCTACAAGAATTATCTAGTCCAATTGCAACTGCATATTGAAATTACCTTACCATGAAAGAACCAGAGTAATATTGAGTTTGTCAACTTTTTAATCTCCTTTTTTTTTCTCTCTCCTCAAATTCTGCAATTCAGATGCTTAGTCTTTTGTGGCAAAGTATCACCCATGCCTACATTGTACACTGTTTGATGTCCATTCACTTACTGTATCCCATCCCTGGCAGTCAAAGATCCAATTCAATTTACTTATCTTTGTATTGATAAGGGAGGTAAAGGAAGAAAGGGAGTGATTGCAGCATGTGATAATTAATCAAAATGTCATCTATACAGACACAAAATATTGTTACTTATGCTTATATTCAGAGGCCCAAACAAATTGCTATTTCTTTACACATATGTTAGCAAATAAAAAGGTTCTTTGACACAGAGGGCAAATGATGTGGCATAGTTCTTGTTCCTACAGATGAACTCTTTCTCACTAAAGCACGTGGTCTTGTCCATGCACCTTGGTAGCACACATGCAGTCTGTGCAGTTTTGTGTTGTGTTGGCTTGTGCTGCCCTAGGAAGCAGGTCTGTGTATTGTGGGAGAAGGCTTGTTGTCACAGGCCAAAGCTGTGCCAGGGGACATGGTGGATGATCGTATATGTAACCCACCTCAGTCAGATTTTCTTTTAAAGTGCTGTGGTTTAACCCTAGCCAGCAACTAAGCACCACCCAGCTGCTTGTTCACTCTCCCCCCTCCAGTGGGATGGGGGAGAGAATCAGAAGTGCAAAAGTAAGAAAACTCATGGGTTGAGATAAGAATAATGTTTAATAATGGAAATATAATAAAAATAATTATAATAATAAGAATAAATAATTTAATGAAAAGGAAAACAATGGGAGAGAGAGAGAGAAGCAAAACCCAGTGGAAAAAACAAGTGCTGCAACCACTCATCACCCACCAGCTGACATTGCCAGTCCTTGAGTTGCAATTGCTGCCCCTGCCCCAGCCAACTCCCCCCAGTTAATATACTGGGCATGATGTCATATGATATGGAATATCCCTTTGGCCAGTTTGGATCAGCTGTCCTGGCTGTGCCCCCTCCCCTCCCAGCTTCTTGTGCACCTGGCAGAGCACTGGAAGCTGGAAAATCCTTGACTAGTGTAAGCACTGCTTAGCAACAAGTAAAACATCAGTGTTTCATCAGTGTTTTCAACTTTATTCTCATACTAAATCCAAAACGCAGCACTATACCAGCTACTAGGAAGAAAATTAACTCTATCTAAGCTGAAACTAGGATGTAATGTTACATCTTCTGCTTTCCTGTAGTTGAACACTGTACCAGGAGTGGGGCAAAATGTATTTAATTTACAGGTAAAAGATAATCAATTCAAACTTAGATATGAAGTTGCACTTATTAAGAGGGGGGGAAAGAGAAAAAAAAGAGAGAAGCTACATAACTAGCTAGCTAGTATGTGTTGCATATAACATATTATCAGCATCAGGGAAACTGAGAAGAGGAAAACAGAGTGGGTATCCACTTAGTGGTGTCTGGGGATACTCCAGATTCAGTAAATTGAGTTATTCCATCCAGAACTACAGAGACACTCAAAGCAATGAGATAAATAGCAGGAACTGATAGCAGAGCTTAACCAGCTTGTACATCTTTATCAGATAGACTCAGATTTTAAGTGATTTTTGAGAAAGTTATGCAGGGTCTGTTTTCCTTACTACATTAAAGACGCAGAGATGCCTTAAAGTTATATTTCTGAAAGTAATTAGATTTACTACTTTGCCGATTAACCCTTCTAGAAGACTGTGACAATTTTAGTTTCCTCTGATTTTTTCTTAAATAATTTGCCTTTAAACATATGAATCACTGAATAAAGTAAATGCCTTTTCTTGTAACAATAGCCATAATCTAAATGCTTTTTCTGGAATCCCATCAATACTGTACATTTGGCCAGCAAATGATTCATGTTACATTAAATTACATTTCTGTTTTCCTGGGCTGCCTCTTCAAATTTTCTTGACACTTCAATTCATTAAGCAGATGGATATGGAACATGTGACTGAAATATTTTGTTCAATAATACTTAAATTCATTCTCTGCAACCAGTGTAATCCACTGCTCTTAGAGGTGAGTTGTTTCATTTCAGCACCTTTCCTAATAATGGGTTGAAGGCTCCCTTACAGAAATCCATTTCTGACAATTCATGCATAGTTGATTAAATAATTCTATTTAACCCCGCCTTTTCCTTGATAAATGCAAAGAAGCTGAAACTGGAAAGTAGTTGATTAAGATGAGATTGGACAATTAATTATGCATTGTAATAAACTTTGACCCAAGGAAATGCTTCTTTTTTCTTTTAATCAGCTGAAATGAAAGGTGATCAAATAATTACAAGTTCTTTCTTCTAATCAAGTTGTAGGTAGAGAAAAGATGTTGAGAGGAAATCAAGCAGAACCTTAAAGAAAGTAACAATAATAATGAAGCAAATGCAAAAGAAGAAATAAATCTCTTGAAATTAATAATTATATTATTGTTTCACTTACTTCAGCATCATATAAACAAGTGAAGCCCTCCTGAGATGCCTTCTGTTCTCAGCTTCATATCAGCGCCACTAGGACATGAGAAGTTATTCCTGACCTCTGTTCATACCTGAGTGAAAAGGACCCATCATTTAGGAATGATTCTGCATCTGATTCTTCACAGGCTGCTTGCTTTGTGTCATTATTTCTCACAGCAGGGGAAATATTTCATGAAGCTTTCTCTGCACATGTGGAAAAAGGGGTAAAAAAACCCTTGCAACACGTTGAATGAAGCGTCACACACAAGGAATGTTTATACCTTCTCAGTACCCTCAGTCTTCTGAAGTCATTATTTTTCATGAAAAAACAGTATCAGTTCTAGACTTCTTCAGCCATTTTGGATCCTGGAAAGTGATTTTCATCTTACTCCCCATGGAGTAAAACTACATTGAATTTAATAAAATCCGAAAAGTGAGATGAGACTTTGGTATGGTTTTGGTTTTGGGGTTTTTTTGTGCATTCCATAATAATAAGTCAGTCCTTTACTGGATAAACCAACATTTATTGCCAAGGATCTGGATCAGTAAGAATGTGCATCTCTAGCAATGTGGCACCTGCATCACGGTTGGGCAATCTGAGGTACTGCATGGCTCACCGCAAGGGTTCCTCTCTTGCAGCTCTGGGGGAGCTCTGTACAGCTCTTTAGCTGCACTGCAAAGTGACGGCTTAACTACTCATACCCTTAATGCTCTGAGCAGTGTCATCTGAGGTGTTACTAGATGTGCCTATCCTTCAGCTACCAGAGTTTTGCAGGTATCAACTAGTGATGTTCAAATTAAATACTTAATATTATCAAGTTATGCACTGGTCAGTATTACCTGCCACCTTTGGCTCTGAAAATTTGCACCTCCGTGTGTTCTGATTCAGCTAGCTATGGTTACAAAGTGAAAATATTCAGAGCAGAGAATAATAAACATAAATAAGTTTATTTGATTAATAAGTCATTAAAACAGAAATAGGTCTTTGTCAAAATTATTAAAGCAGTATAGGAAGAACCTTTTGTTTTTTACTAGTAAACTTGTTAAAAATTGCTAGGAGATCTATTATATAATTAGTTGAAAAAGCTTGGCTATCTGGGGTTCTAAATACTTAAAGTGTGAGCCTTTGTTGTACTCAGTGTGTATCTTTATTATACAAGAATACAATGTTATTGAAATGCATTTTCAGATCAGTGAATGGTCATTAATATCCTCAGTATTAAAATACCTTTCTAATGCTAGAAGTTTTCTTTGATTTTAACAAAGATTCAGAAAGGTCCTCAAGTATGTTTTGTTTTATTTTGACCACTGAAATAATAATAGATGCATTTAGTTCAGTGTGGAACGATCTACATATTTGACTTTGTATAAATGTGTTTCTTTCTTATATAAAATCCTCATGCAGATATGGAGATTTTCATATTCTTTTTAAGAGTAGCAGCAGGATATATAACATACAGTGCTGAGGTGGGATGGAGTACATTGTTGTCTCATGAATATAACTTTTGATCACATCATTAAGTACACAATCCTGCCATACAGATGAGCATGGTGTTTGTGACCCAGTGATGTGGATATTAATGAGCATCTTTCCTTGCATCTGACTTTGATTGAACTTTTCATCACCTTTGCTGTTTGGAGAGCTTTGCATCAATTCCAGTTAAGTCCTTGCAGAACTCATTTAATTTCTTTTACATGACTGACCTTTCTCACACATGACTGGCTGTCACAAGCTGAAGAGACTGGTAGGTCTGGGTTTCTGAATCTTGAGCCATTTAATTGCATTGAGAGTCATTTTGCTGTAGAATAGGAAAGAATGCCTGATTACTTAACTCATTACATGCTCTAAAAATGATCCTGGGAGGTCAGACAGAGGCTTTCTAAAGCTCTTTGAGTTTTTTGTTTGTGGTTTGATTTGGGTGGTTTTTTTGAGGGAAACGTTTACATTTCTCCCTCCCCTGCCCAAAACTTAATAATAAAAATATCTAGAAATAAGAACTACTTGAATCAACATTCAGTTTAAATGTCCAGAATGCCTCTTTGTCTTTAGGAAGTATAAAGGAATACATCTTCATCAGCTGTTAATAATCTTTACTTATACTAGCTGTATACGTGGTCTTATATTCATTGGCTTTTCTAAATCAATGTACACTGTTCCCCTTTAAAACCAGCCAGTTTTTCTGGTGATGAATGACTGAAGTTAGTTTGATATGCTTTTCATTGCAGTAAAGCTAAATTGACCATATATTCTATTCTTTCTGAAAGAGCACTGTTTTTGCTGATCTACTCTAAAATCAAAGAAATTGTTTCAGGAATAGTGATGTGTTCAATATGTTCAAAGTCTGTTTTCTTTGTTCATTTTAGATTTACGTTGGGATTCATCAGATGTAAGGTAACGTTTCTAAAACTTACACATCTAGTTTAAGCTAGTCTTTAGACTCCCTCTAATGCTCATGCAGAGAAATAGGCTTCTCTAGAGGGCAATTTGTCCTAATTATCTTGGATATCATAGGTTTTGATGAGTGGCTTCTGGTAATAACTGGTTTTGATCAAAGGAGCCTGCATGAGTATCTTAAATTTGATGCTTAACATTTCAATGGTTAAAGCTAGGCGAGGCAGACCCATCCCCATGAGTTCTGAGATACAGATTCTCTTTCAGTCCAGTACTGTACCAGATTTTTCAATATCTGAGACACATAAACCATGTAGAGCCTCTCCAGAGGCCTCTCCCCAGTGTCCTTCAGGCTACTGATTAGCCTGATAATTTCGTAATCTTCAAAGATATCACCATACTGTACATAAGTCCAGCTCTACACTAATTTCCTGCATGACTTATTATAGAAACCCACAAATGAGGACTATTTGTAGCTGGTGTCAAAGAAAAATCTGTCACAATACCTGCTATAACGAGTTAAACAACAAGCACACCTGAATATCAGATTATCTTTTTTTTTTTTTTTTTTTT
>WEKW01021583.1:0-23011 GCA_013389905.1 Sula dactylatra | reverse complement strand
ATTGTGATCATTAATTTTTCAAGGTGGCATCTTCTCATAGAAAAATCCATAGGAGACTTAATAACATGATTAGTCCATGTACTAGTCCATGTTATTACTGCCATGGGTCAAACATGGGAACAGGTTGCTCAGAGAGGCTTTAGAATATCTGTCCTTGGACATGTTTAAAACACTATTGGACAAGGATCTGAGCAGCTAGATCTACTGAGGAATTTATCCATTCTGAGTGGAGGGTTGAACCAGCTGACATACTGAGGGCCCCTTCCAACCTAAATTATTTTGTGATTGTATTATATTTCAGGGACAGTGAATTACCCACAAAAGTTAAGATGAGGCTGGGAACATTAAATTCATCAGAACCAGTCTCCAAGGAAGATGATGGGATGAAACCTTTCCAAACATTAGGTGCTAGGCTCTGAATAGGTACTTATGTAATAATTTAGCTTCAGCATTAATAAAGGACAGGGCTTTACCTTTCCCACCTTCTCCAATATTAAACTATAGTGTGGCTAGAAAAGTACACAGCAACCTTGAAGAGCTCTATATTGCAAGTCTCCTGATGTTTAAGAGTGCTTCACTTTTCAGGATTCACTGATGTTCGGGATTTGCTTCCTTTTTCCTGGGCCACTGATTTACTACTCTAACGTAAAAGAGTAGTACACCTGTCAAGGGAAGACATGGGGCTCTTAGTTCCCAGGGAATAGACATGTAGCCCTCCTGAATTAACTGTTTGATCAGATGTTTTCCTGTCTGCCAAATCTTTCCTGTTCCCTGTCACAAAGTAACACTCTCAATTATATGAATTTTTTCACTTCCCTAGATGCACTGTTCAAAATTAGCTATTTTAGGTTACAGTGATAAAAAGTATTTGGCATTATTGAGTATATAGTTCTTGACTGTATGTGCCTAGCTTAGGTGCTCTGTATTATATTCCTGAGGCCACACAATTTTTTTTTTTCTTTTTAAGGCTAGCAACCCCTAAAACAAGGCAGCTCAAGGAATTTGACTCTAGCTCGCCAGTATCTACTAAGGTAAGTTATTAGCAGAGCCAGAAGAAAACACAAATATTTAGACTCAGACCATTTTTTCTAGCCACAAATCCCCTCAGGCAAGAATAGATTAATTTTTAAAAGTTCCTTTCCACCATAACAGAGTTGGTTCAGGTTTAACTGACACTAAGCTGGAAGTTGGGAATGCTAAAATGAGAAAGTTCATCTGTTGTCTTCTAGGGTAACACACAGTTATGTGGGTATGTATCATCAAATGTCTACCTGTATGTCTACAAACACATCTCAAGGTTTTATTCCTGATCTGGGTACATCAGGTTTATAAGGATTGGAAAACAAAGTTATACAGTCTTCTACAAATGCTCTATGACTGCTTTGCTTCCCAGTATGGAAATAGCTTCAGGAAGAAGGTATGCTGTGACTTTCCCTACCAAGGTTTTTCCTTTAGTTTAATTCCTAGTGACACTGGCTCCGTGTTGCAGGGGCAGTGCAGATGGCAAATTCACACCTGTCCCATATTTTGCACCTTTTCAGAACCTGCCATGGCATGGATTCTCTGGGAGTGACAGTATTATTAAACAACTTCTGGCAGAAGTTTCAGAAATCAACATTCAGCTCAGATAGGCCATGAAGAGCTGTAATATTTTATTTTGAGAACAGAAGAAAAACATCAGCTCTCTGCTGTGATACACAACTAAAGAAGGACGAAGGAGCCCAAGAGAATTCCTGTTTTGGAAATACTGTGTGATAATATAGTATAGTAGGAAAAAAACCCACAACAAACCTTTGAGAAAGAGAGTGTGAAAAAATCTCAATGATTAAGATTTTTTAGGGTAATAAAAGCCTTGATATTTATTAACTTTGATTAAGGCTTAGCATATTGAAAGCTCAGCTTATTTATTTCAAGAGAATCATCCCTATCCTTTTGACATCAAAAACACACAACCTAAACTTAATCTACTGAGAATCTGAAATCATCATTTTGACATCACAAGAATTATTTTAGTTTTATAAAATTATCCAGAAAATCAGAATCAGATTAAGTATGTCATCAACACACATAATCAGTGCTGCACTGATTATGAAGGGAGCAAACACCTTTCCTACCCAAAAGATTCATTCAACAAAAAAGAGCATGGGAGAAATTTGCTGTTAAATCAGAGGAAAATAATTTCATATGTGAGATTTTAAGTAAGAGCCCTGAAGAAAATGTCACCAACTGAAATAAATGAAAAGGCTTGCTCCTTTATGGTTTCACACTTTCTCCTCTACTTCTGGCTAATGAGAGTGGAAACCATACAGCAATTCTGAAAATCGCCTAGCAATAGCAACTAGTTTTGCTGGTCTCAGGAGCCAAGGAGATTGCTATCATGTTTTATACACTTTATTACTTTACATATTTTATTTTGGGCTTGGCAAATGTTTAGTGACCAAAAGATTTGCCTTACCAGGTTTATGCATCAACTCACCTTCCTGATGATTTCATATATTCTATTAATAGCTGCAGAATCTCAGGATTCAAGGCTTTAGAGCAATCTTACATTCTCTTAGGCAGGGTGGGATAAATTTTCAGCCTGATTAGATGTGAAACCCCAAAATGCATGTCTTCCTCTCCACTCATTAGGGAAAGGAGGAATAGTTTTAGGGCTTGGCAGGAGTTCATGCTTCAAAAACACCAGCTGGTGTCAAATAAACTTCTGCACAAGAAAATGTACTATAAGATTCCCCAGATTTCTACTTGCTCTGAGGTCTGTAGGAAATAATATGGTCTTCTGCATGTTAAGTCAACAGATGTAATTTATCTCACAATAAAGGGGTCTCCTGTTTCTATCCTCCACCTCCCCCCCGCTTTGCCACTCCACTCTATACCAAGACCACTGAGTTTAGTCATCCTGCTTCTTTCAACCACATGGGAGGGCTGATACTTCATCTCTTTTCTGCTCTGAAGCCTGCAAACCCGCAGCTCTGCTGAGGGGAACATGTCTGTCCTGTGGAGGGGAGCAGCGCTGTGGTATGAGCTGGGCTCAGAGCAGCATGCTGGTGTGAAGGTGGTAAAGGTGGGAAGTAATGAGATCCTGAGGGATGAAACATGAAGAGCAGGAGTTCAGTCTTTCTTACAGGACTGCTTCTCCCTCCTTTCACCCTGTCAGCCCTCTTGTGTCTCTGGATCACTGGCTTCAGTTTCTGGGCTGATCTTTTCTGAATAAAACCATCATCCCACTAATTTTTATTCTGCATGCATGAAACAAAAGTAGAGACTTTGGAGAAGTGCTCATATTCCGTCCTGAGAGTCTTAGTGCTCAAATACTATGACATTGGTTATTGTAGCAATGTGAATAACACTTTCATGTCTAAGAAAATTGCTGTATATTAAATAGGTGAGAAACTGGCTGATCTCTCCATTCTGTGAGCGTCTCACAAATATTTCCTTAAAATTGAATGGGTTTAGAAACCTGAATAATCAGAAGATCTGGCCCTAAAAGATCTTGCAGAATTGGGCAAAAGTAGTTCCAGGCTTGATATATTCATTTTAATAAAACAGTAAGTTTAATACATGAATATCCTACTGAAAAAAACAATTATTTTTTCAACAGCATAAACCAGTTATTAAAGTTGGTTTTTTAATTAAAATTAACTCTAGTGCATTTGTGCACAAATGGACAACACAAGGCTATGTGATTAAGTAATCACTCTGAACACTCAGAACAGCTAAAAGTTTATCTAAGGTAAATTGAATTTATTTTTTCTCTTGAGATAAACATTGTGCTTATAGCCAGAAAAAATACATAAAAAAGTTAATTTGTTTAATTTTATTTCCATGTCTATATGAGCTCTAATTTTCTTCCTCTTTTCCCAGCCTCATCAATGTAACTGCAGTGCTGCAAGCACTGAAAGTCAGGGTGTAATGTGTCCAAGGGCAATTGCCCTGGCTCTGCAGTATGTCAGGAGGAGTTTCAGGGCTGGGGTGGACTTTCACATCCATTTTCAATTGCAATATGATCTAAAGGCATTGAGCTCATGGCAGGAAATCAAAGCAGTGTTTTGTCGATTTGATACAGCTATTTGCAGATGGCAGAGTGGATAATTTTTGCTATTAGCTTTAACAAGTAGGATTTACCATACGAGATAATCTGCCCCTTTACTGTTAGTATGGCTGAAAAACTACCTTCCATTCACTTACAGAGTTGTCTAATCTTCAGTGTACTTCTATTATTAACTAGGGCTATTTTAATTAAAAAAAAAGTCAGATTACCTTTCTGATATGTTGAAGATATTCCCATCCTCTTCTTCCCAGATGCTCCTTCGTTCAATCTCATTAGAGGTTTTGAACCCTGTATGGACATTTACCACACAAACCAGATGATGCAGCATTGCACAGCCTGGGGAATAAGGAACCTCTTGAGCTGCATCAGTGTTTGACAGAACAGACACCTTCTGCGTCTGTTCCTGCTTCAGTATCCCAGCCTTGCTGTCTGCCACAGGCTCTTCTGGCCTCAGCTGAATCACTCATTTGTATAGCTGAGTTCAAGCTAAAGGGTTTAGAGTTGTCCAGTGAAAGGTATTCATTATCACTCATTTAACAATTTTTTACTTTTTTTTTTATCTTTTTTCCAACCAATCCCAGCCGTGCTTACCTGTCAAGAGTAACAGTGCTACTCCTAGAATAAAACCTGAAGGAGTAAACTTGACAATGTTCAAGCACATTCATTTCCTAAATAGCTGTAAAGTGTGGCAGTCAGAGGTGCTGCTCTGTCAATATGAGTACGTGGTTCACTGGGTTTTGCATTGGATTGCAGTGCTAGTGAAAAGAAAAATGAAACCGCATGGTGTGTTGTTCAGGACTAGAAAATTTAGGCTGCTCTTCCTCAGTTTCCCACGGCCATGCTATTACAATTTTGGAGTAGGTATGCTGATGCAACTGACCGACCTTGCCTTATAAGTGTATTTACGACCATTTCTGCAGGAGATGCCCCTTGTACCCCTATGCTAAGTGACGCATGCTACAAGATTTACCAAATGACCACTAGCTTCAGCAGAACTCAGATTCCATCCCTGAAGAATGCAAATTAGGAGAGCAATGTAGAGTAAACGCAGACAGCACAGCAATTTAAAAGAGCAATATAAATTTTTTACAGGGGGAAAAAACCCCTTTAATTTAAAACAAAGAGAATAAAGAAGAATCAGAATGAACTTATAATTGAAGTTTAATTGTCACATTCCATAAAAGTAAGAATGCATAAGAAGAAGCTTTAAGAGCAAGCAATCACAGTTAAAAGCATAACATGAGCATCTGTTTCTTCCACATTATGGATGATATGTTAATATATGATCTAAATATATTTTCTAATGTTTTATAAACAAAGATAAATTAACAGGATCCATTTTGCCTAGCAAATATTCTCCACCTAACAGGATAATCTTTGAACACTAATAAAATAAACCACAAATCATATTTACTCTTGGGATTACTCTCTTGCTGCAATTTAGCCTAGCTTGAGACAATATGGCAAACTCTATTAGCAAAAGCATAATTTACTTCTTTTCTCCAAAGAATTAGTTTTCTTTTAAGGTGCTTTTAAATAGACATAGTTACTCTCAGAGTAAATGAATTAATGATATTTAATATTTACTCATTAAATTAATTAATTTAATTAAATAATTAACTTAATCTGAGTTATAGCACATATGCATCCAGTGTTATGAGCATTAATGCATTAAAGATTACAACAGTTCTTTGTATCTAACAAGAAGACATTTATTCATAAAAGTGCACAGGTATATTACCAAGTCTGTACATGATTAGAACTATGAGGATTATATGTATATGGTAAATCAAAGCCAAGATGATTTCCTGAATTAAGATTCTTGTCCAGAATAATCACAAGTAGGGCAATGTACTTCACAGGTGGAGATGCCATCCTAAATATATTTCGTTTTGACTCAAAATCCCTTCATAGAGCACTTAGTATGAATGTTATAAGGCAGATAAATGGAAATTTCATTCTACAGAAAAACTTTACTTTCTCAGTGAATCAGTAGGTAAAGGTCATCCAGCAAATCAGCTGAAAAAAAACCCTCACTATGAAGAACTGGGCATATGTTTACATGTTCACAAGCAACTGAAGACATATTTGAAGGTTCTTTCAGATGGAGATTCCCAGTCCTCAGCTGATAAGTTGTTCCAGCTGACCATTTTCTTGGTGATGTCTACAGTCAGTCAATTACCAAGTCTTACCTGAAAGAAAATTAGCATTCTCTTGAAAAGTAATAGTTTCTTTGAGTACATCTACCTACACCTTTTTTCTAGGCAAATTGCCAGAAAACTGAGAAGGTCAGAAAATAGGTGAGCAGAGACATGGCTAAACTGTACCAGCCAAACTTCCACAGAAGAGAAAAAAGAACCCAAACACAACTAAATAAGCCAGTCCTTTGGTTTCAAATGGGAAAACTATGTATAAGGACTTTTCCCACCTAGGCGCCAAGTCTAAATTCTTAGTAGTATCATATAACAAAGAAACCACCAACAGACATACATGTTGCATGGCTTACCTAGAACCAGAGGGAACCATCATCTCCCACTGACGGTGTCTCATGATTGCTTGTGTGTCTTAGAAAATAAAACAAACAAACAAACAAACAAAAAACCAAACAAACCCCAAAACCAATAACAAAAGAGTTTAGACCTTTAAGGGCTTGGAACGTCTTTCATATGAAGAAAGGCTGAGAGAGCTGGGACTATTCAGCTTGGAGAACAGAAAGCTCAGGAGAGTTTTATCCCTCTGTATAAATGCTGAATTGGAAGAAATGAAGATGAGGGAGACAGACTTTTCCTGGGGGGACCATGTAATACTACAAGAAGGAATTAATTAAAAAAAAATGAAATAAAACCCACATAAAATTCCATCTGAATGAAAGAAACCACTTTTCTTTTACTGTGAGGGTGACAGCACAGTCATAAGTTGCCCAGAGACGCTGCAGAGTCTCCATCCTTGGAGATGTTTAAAACCCAGTTGGACACCATCCTGGACAATCTGTTTTAGCTGACCCTGCTTGGCAGGAAGTTGGGACTGTTGATCTCCAGAGGGTAGTAGTCAATAGGACTGTGCTGGTTTTGGCTGGGATAGAGTTAATTTTCTTCAGGTAGCTGGTATAGTGCTGATGGCACATTGATGTTTTAGTTGTTAAGTAGCAGCTAAGTGGCGAAGTGTCGATAAGTAGTGCCTACATTAGTTAGAGACTTCTCCAACTTCCCATGCACAAGAAGCCGGGAGGGGAGGGGCCACAGCCAAGTCAGCTGACCCAAACTGGCCAATGGGCTATTCCATATCATTCAATCTTATGACTAGTATATTAACTGGGGAGTTGGGGGAGGTCAGTGGGAGATCCAGGGGGGGAACGATTGTGGCTCAGGGAGTGGTGGCATCGGGTCGGCAGGTGGTGAGCAGTTGCAGCACTTGTTGTTTATTTTGGTTGTTTATTCCCTCTCTCTCCTCCCCTCCCCCCCGTTTTGCCCGCCTCCCGTTTTCCTTTTTATTATATTATTGTTGTTGTTGTTGTTATCATTTTATTTCAATGATTAAACTGTTCTTATCTCAACCGTCGAGTTTTTACCCTTCTGATTCTCTCCCCCATCCCACCAGTGGGGGAGTGAGCGAGCAGCTGTGTGGTGCCTAGTTGCCAGCTGGGGCTAAACCACAACAGGTACAATGTTCAGGTGGAGATCAGTGACAAGTGGTGTCCCTCAGGGGTGTGTACTGGAACCAGTGTTGTTTAATATTTTCATCAATGACAGAGAGAAAGTAGAATCAAGTGCAACCTCAGCAAGTTTGCAGATGACACCAAGCTGAGTGGTGCAGGTGACATACCGGAAGGACGGGATGCCATCCAAAGAGACCTAGACAAGCTGGAGTGGTGGGCCTGTGAGAACCTCATGAGGTTCAACAAGGCCAAGTGCAAGGTCCTGCACCTGGCTTGAGGCAAACCCCGATATCAGTACAGGCTGGGAGATTAAGAAATTGAGAGCAACCCTGCAGAGAAGGACTTGAGGGTACTGATGGAAAAAAAGCTGGACATGAGCCAACAATGTGCGCTCACAGCCCAGAAGGCCAACCGTATCCTGGGCTGCATCAAAGAAGTGTGGCCAGCAGGTTGAGGGAGGTGACTCTGCCCCTCTGCTCTGGTGAGACCCCACCTGGAGTACTGCGTCCAGCTCTGGACTCTTCAGCACACAAAAGACATGGACCTGTTAGAGTGGGTGCAGAGGGGTGCCACAAAAATGATCTGAGGGCTAGAATACCTATCCTATGAAGAAAGGCTGAGAGAGTTGGGGTTATTCAGCCTGGAGAAGGCTCCAGGGAGACCTTATTGCAGCATTGCAGTACTTAAGTTTATAAGAAAGATAGGGACAAACTTTTTAGCTGGCCCTGTTGCAATAGGACAAGGGATAATGGTTTTAAACTGGAAGATGGTAGATTTAGACTAGATATAGGGAAGACATTTTTTAGAATGAGGGTGGTGAAACAGTGGAACACGTTGTCTCATCCATGGAAACATTCCAGGTCAGATTGGACAGGGGTCTGGGCAACCTGATTGAGTTGAAGATGTCCCTGCTTATTGCAGGAGGGGTTGGACTAGATGACCTTTAAGGGTCCCTTCCAACCCGAACTACTCTACGATTCTATGATCTCAAGAGGTCGCTTCCAACTTCAACGTTTCTTTGGTTCTGTAATTCTGTGAATTAGCTGTAACATGCAATGTGTTTTGTGTAACTTTAAAGTTTTAAACTTTTTAGCTGATTCCACAGAAATATTTTTCATGAAACACCTTTGTTTTGTCTTCCTGATACCAACCCAGAGAAGACAGTAGAGTTATATGGAGGGACTTTCATTAGCATTCCTCAAAATGTCATGTCAAGGGGTTGCTGTCCTGGAAAACCTGAAGGTTGAACAAAGGAGACATCTCAAGTGGTACGGTCTCTGGGGACTGTATTCCAGCTCCTCCTTTATGGGGGAATAAGGTCAAGAAGGCAATATTATGAAACCTTTCTCCCTGCCTTTAAATGCAGATACAGACAAGCAAGATTCTCACAATGTCTTCGTCTCTGTTGCTAAGATTAATCATAAAATCGTAGAATCATAGAATGTCCTGAGTTGGAAGGGACCCACAAGGATCATCAAGTCCAACTCCTGTTCCTGCACAGGACAATCCCAAATTCACACCATGTGTCTGAGGACATTGTCCAAGTGCTTCTTGAATATCGCCAGCCTTGGCGCCGTGACTGCCTCCCTGGGGTGCCTGTTCCAGTGCTCCACCACCCTCTGGGTGAAGAATCTTCTCCTAATATCCAACCTAAACTTCCTCTGGCAAATCATCCTGCCATTCCCTCGGGTCCTATCATTGGTCACCAGAAAGAAGAAATCAGCACCTGCCCGTCCTCCTCCCCTTGTGAGGAAGCTGTAGACCATGATGAGGTCTCCCCTCAGTCTCTTCTCCAGGCTGAATAAACCAACTGACTTTAGCTGCTCCTCACACGGCTTCCCCTCTAAACCCTTCACCAGATTTGTGGCCCTTCTCTGGACACTCTCTAGTAGCTTTATATCCTTAATGTACTGTGGCACCCAAAACTACACACAATACTCAAAGTGAGGCCACACCAGTGCAGAGCAGAGTGGGACAATCATCACCCTCAACCAGCTAGCAATGCAGTGCTTGATGGACCCCAGGACTCAGTCGGCCTTTTATAATCTCTATAATTTAGACACAGTCACTCCACTGAGTTAGAAGGTCAGTCACTCCAACTTGCCTTTCCAGTAAATAACAGAAATAATCACCCAGAAGATGGCTGAGATCACAGTCCCTTTCAGACAGGAAATTTAATCCACCTTCCTCTATTGCTGACTTAAAGTTAAGATGACTGTGCCTCAACAAAAATGCCTGATACATAGGATTAATCTTGTTCGTATATGCCAGTGGTGCTACATGATGGCATCGCACAATCCACAGTACTTGGTAAATGAAAAATAATGTGGGAAAAATATCTTCAGAAAGTTGTTGCAATGAGCTCCAGTCCTCTGTGTATTTCTAGAATCACACCAGAAAAAGTACTTCTTAGTTTTCTTTCTCCCTGTTCATCCAAATATGTTTCATACTTTTTCTACTTAGGAAATCAAGCAGATAATTCTCTGTAATCTGGGCCCTCATTAGAAGATCTTGTACTACAAAGTACCCACAATGGGATTCATCACAATTAACTTTAGATCTGTAGTATACAAACATCAGCATTTGAGCTAGGCATGTCAGCGTGGGCAGGAGACCAGCTACCACTGTAAGCTACTTGAAACTTCATTTTTTCTAAGCAATATCTTTACTCTTTGTTTGTTTTCCTGAATATGCCTTAGTTAGTCAACTGTATAGTGTTTGGTTTATTTGGTTTTGTTTTTCTTTTAATTTTAACTAAGGCAAGGGAAGAGGGAAAAGTAAATCTTCATTTTTTTAGTTAATTTTTTGGATTTGGGATCTCAAAAAAATGTTTACAGGAGAGAAAATGGGATCAAAGGTATTATCTAAAAGAAATATTTTTAAAAATAAAAAAACCAAGCCAAAAACCACCTAAACCCTCCACAGTAAACAGCATTTCTCACCAGCTCTACCTGTTTATGAATAACTCTTTTATCCTATAGTCTCCCAAAGCCTACCCTTTTTTTGCCTGTAAAACAAGATCCTGGCTGTATGTAAGCATTACTAGATTAAATTTTAAGAGAATGGTAGGAGACAAGGCTCTAATTCCATGCTGGGCTTTGCTGGTGAGTCCACCACCCCTGAATACACAACTGAAAGGAAAAAAACCAAGGAGAATGATGCTAGATGCTAGTGTGTACATGACACACCAGATAAAGTTATCTGTTCAGTATTTTATTTCTCCTCCCCATCTGTTACACAATATATTGTGTTTAAGAACGCATGGTAGTTTCTGTAGCCACTGCCTCACTGATGCTCCCTCTGATTAATACTAAATACAGAGGTAGATCCTCGTCCTCAGAATAAGGAAGAAAAACTATTTTGGCACTTCTGTTTGAATCTATCATCATCTGGGGGTAGCACATCATATATCAATGCATGTGTGAGACACTAGGAGTCATATATGGATGAAGAGGATATGGCAAGCAAGATATCTGATAAATCTGCCCCAAGTAAGATCAGTGCATCCAAACAGCAACAGAGCAGTGGTTACTCATGCTGCAACTGAGGTTCAAAATGTATGATCCTGCTGTCTGTCTTTGTGACCTTGTAACACAAGATGATTGACAATCCACCAGCAAGCCCATTTTCTTCTCTTAGGAAGAAAAGCAACAGCTGTCTCTGAAGCAACCTACAGGAACCAGGTAGTAATATGACTTCAGTCATCCTTTCACCAAGCAAATTACAGTATTCTGGACAGGGTAAGAGAGGCCATCTGTTATTCCTCTTGATGAAATGTTTAGTGTAGGAACATTTTTTACCCTTGCAAGGTGGCCTCAGAGGCATAAAGCAGCTCCACCACACACCTGTCACTGAGGCATTATTTCAGCTACTACCACCTCCTCTCCTGCTCACATTAGATTGATTTATGTTTGTTTTGCCTTCTTTCTTTTATTCTTCTTTCCCCCAACCTTTTTTTCCTAATTACAGGAAGTTTGGGGTTTTGGTTTTTGTTTTGTTGTTGCTTTTTTTTGTTGTTGTTGGTTTTTTTGTTTTGTTTTGTTTTGTTTTGTTTTGTTTTCATCTGTCACTGTGGAGCAGCTAAAATTCCTGACAGCTCTTTCAGCTGATGTTTTGTACTAAAGATTCTTCTTCATACATTGGTTTGCTATTGGACGTTTCCAGTGTTTAACTCAAATTTCAGCAGAAAACAGACTGGATTTCCAACATATTCATGTGAATTTTCTATTTATAACAACACTTCCCCTCTCTTTATTCTTCCATAATTTGAAGGGCAAGCAATCTACCTCTGGTTCTTTTGGAATAGGAGAAAACTGGTCCCCAAATGGATGTACTGCAGAAATATGCAGAGATGATTTTGATAGGATTTTACAAAAGTGTGTGAAAGAAAAACACCCTTCAAACCTCTAGAGAATAATAGAAAATTGCCTAATGTCTAAATGTTTTTTTTTTTTGAATGGTGTAGTAGAAATCTGTGCCATATACAACAGTATCTGATTAATTCTCATTTTATAAAAAATTATTCTTCATTAGAAACAATCAGGTTCTTCTATGAGAAAATAGTATATTTTATTAGCACAGTCCTAACAGCACATACCATAACTCAACAAAACACAAAAGTTTTATAAAGTACTTAGCCAAATAAAGGTGAAAGTCAAGAGCTGAGATATCTGCCCTGAAGCAATATGTAGAATATTTTTGGATAGATGTACATGGATTCTCCTTCAGCATCACACCAAATGTTGCCAGACTGGTAGTTTAAAAAGAAACCTCTATAAATTATTACTTCCATGTGTACAGCTAGAGGGCCAGGGATATGTCTTCTATATCACATTAGACCTATCACTTGCAAACTGTACAGTACCTGCATGAGTAATCCTTAACAGCTCATGAACATTGGAACCATGGACCAGCATGAGCAGATCATTTTCCTCCCTGCTTGCTATAAAAAGGTGGGTTCAGTTACTTCTCTGGAATTCTGCAGGATAGTGTTTATAACTAATTGGACTGCTTCAGGCCTGGTTATATGCAATGCTTACTCATGAAGGTCACCTGACCTTCTAATTTGATGCTTTCAAATACAGCATCCTCCAGAAATTCTCTCTTATGTGCTGAAATATGTAACTGTTTCTTCAAAACTCTTGGTTTTACTCTTGAAAAATTAAGTATCTGAAGCTTTCCCAAAACACAAATCAAGCCACAGCAAGCAATTCCAGTAGTGGGCTGTCCTGGTTTTGGCTGGGATAGAGTTATTTTTCTTTGTAATAGCTAGTATGGGGCTATGTTTGGATTTGTGCTAATACCAGAGTTGATAATACAGGGATGTTTTAGTTGTTGCTAAGTAGTTCTTACACCAGTCAAGGACTTTTCCAGCTTCCCACGCTCTGCAAGGTACACAAGAAGCCAGGAGGGGACACAGCTGGGACAGCTGACCTCAACTGACCAAAGGGATATCCCTGACTATATGATATCAGGCTCAGCCTATAAAGCTGGGGGAAGAAGAAGGAAGGGGCAATGTTGGGAGTGATGGTGTGTTTGTCTTCCCAAGTAACCGTTACGTGTGATGGAGCCCTGCTTTCCTGGAGATGGCTGAACACCTGCCTGCCCATGGGCAGTAGTGAATGAATTGTTTTGCTTTGCTTGCACACATGAGTTTTCTCACTTTTACTCTTCTGATTCTCTCCCCCATCCTACCAGGGGGCAGCAAGTGAGCGGCTGCGTGGTGCTTGGTTGCCAACTGGGGCTAAACCATGACATAGGCCAAGCTTGAGAAGAATAAATAAATGACAGCAACTATATTGCAATCTTGTGATCTTCACATATGTCTCTTAATGGCTATAGTTCTTCAAATGTTTTAAATATCAACCAGTGTGCTTGGCCATTGAAAAGTACTGTGGTTTACAGCTGACAAAACAGGTAATGGATTTAGTCCAACAAGCAATATGAGACATTCATTAGGTTATTAATTTTCCCTTCATCATCCTTTTTCTCTCAATAAATGGTCTATTTTATTAAACATTACAACATATTACAGGCACAGTATTTTTATTCTGATGTGTGACATATGCATTCCACCAGCATTATGTGTTTCAATAGATTGTGTACTTTAGACATTCTAGTTTGTAATATATCTGCCTCCATCCCATGCTTCTGTGTTTAGAGGAGTGAAACACCCCTGAATAATGAATATGCAGATTAGCTTTATCTTTGTTATCCAAAATGTGCTGATTCTGCAGGAAAACTGTTGTATTGTCTGTCATGGGCTTTGGCCTCAGCCAGAACTATTCACAGAAATAAGACAGTTAGGCCCTAATTCAGAATTTGTTCCTTACTGAGGGAAAGATTTAAGCCACTGAACTCAAAAGGATTAAGCGTGTGCTGAAAATAGAGCTGTTGGCTAAGTACTTTCCTAAAGGAAGCCATTATGCAGACCTCTGCTGTTCTGCTTTTATTCTTTCAACAAACAATTTTATCTCATGGTCACTTTCCTACAAAGATTAATACTAATACATTTTTAATATTCAGATTATCTGGATTGTCTTTGACCCAGTTCAATTGATTCTTTACATAAAACAGGACACTATACTTTCAGTTGCCTTTCCTTCAGTTCAGTTTCTCTATTGTTAATGATTCATTAAAATTTAAATGAGAAATCAACAATATTCTCATGTTGAAGCCCTACTTTGTATGCATGAAATTCAATGGTAAATTGTTTATTGAATTAAATGGTACGGTATCTGGTCCTTTATATGTATCGATTCAGTAAGATAAGGTCTTAACTGTTAGCTGTTTAGAGAGTTCAGCATATTCTTACAGTATTCCTAGAACTGATAAAATCAGACAGCATGATATGAAATGGCAAGATGCCCATTGACTTTCAAGAAGAAAAGAATGTGAGATAAAAATCTTTTGCATATAGTGTGCTTTTGTCCAAGGGCTGATTCCATGTTAACAAGTAGTGTGGTACAGCAGAGGGAGATCTGGAAAGTGAAACAGTTTGTGAAGATAATTTGAGGTCCACATAACCTGTTTTTCAAGGGTTGTATTTAAATCTGTTTTGATATTAGTTCACAGACTGAATACATGTCTGTGGCTTAAGAACTGTCCTGAAGCAGATCTTCCAGTTTAGTTTCACCTAAAAGGAATGTAGTGTGCACGCACAAAGAGCACCCTCTGATAAGAACTAAAACATATGATTGTTATGAACCAAAGCATACTGAGGGGTATCTTGAGAGGTTCTCTTCAAAACAGCATTCTTGATCTAAAATCAAATGCTAGTGAGATGGGAATGTCAGTGCCTGAGCAAGAAGGATGTTCTCTTGAGCTGTTAGAGCTGATGACATCGTAACCTGAGGCAGAAAAACAACATGTTAGGAACACAGAAGATGGAAACGTGCTTTTGCATTATATGGGTGTGAAAGACCATATTCATCTCATAAAGTAATATGATTAAAAACATTTCAAACATTTAAAACTTGTTTATGTTTAAGACAAGCTAAAGACAGTTCTGCAGCAATTTCTTAAGGAGCTTTTAGTGGAAATGCTGATGTAACCTCAGATATAAAGGTATGAATGCCATACCTCTATTACTTGACTTTAATCACTGAACTTGGCTGAAGTTCTCAACAGCGTTGGAAGAAATATATATAACTTACTGAAGGAGAATCTGCTAGAATTACAGGCAAAGGAATGTTATCTAGAAATGATGAATTTGGGACCTAAAATTGTTATAATTATTGCTATTATTTTATCTTCCCTTATTTGAGATAAAATCATAACATTGTAAAGAACCAACCATTTCCCACAGTGTTCCTCCTCTTTATAAGAAAGGACAGGCTTTCAAATCATGCTGTGGATTTTCTTTCAAAGACTGAAATTCATAGAATCATAAAAACTTCAGATATATGCTTTTGACTTCTTCTATCCCTTCCCTTCTTTGAAAGAGATGTAGTAAAATGACATTGGTTAGGGGAGGCATGAGACTATTTTGACAGAGAATCAAATAACAACCCAGATTGGAAGAGACCTTGAAAGATCATCTGTTCCATCATTTTGTGGGAAAGGGACACAGATGAGATTATCTAATCAACCTGTCCAATTGCATCTTAAAAACCTCCAGTGATGTGAACTCTACCACATCCCTGTGGAGGTTGTTCCAGTGATTGTTCTCACTGTAAAAAATTTCTTTCTTACATCAGTATGAAACCACTCCTGTTACAAATTGTACCTATTGCCCCTTGTCTTGCCATGCGTCTCCCTGTGGAGAGCCTCTATCCTCTTTGTAGTCACCCTTTAAGCACTGGAATACTGTGATGAGGTCTTCTCCAAGGAGAAAAGACCTAACTCCTTTAGCCTTTCCTCATAGGTCAGGTTCTCCAGCCATTTGATCATCTTTGTGGCCCTCCTTCGGACCCTCTCCAGTTTGTCCATGCCTTTCCTGAATTGTGAGGACCAGAACTGGACACAGTGGGATGATCAGGTCTCTATCTTTGCCCTTGTGGATACAACTGGGAATCTGATTTGCCATTGTTCTGTAGAGGCTCACTGCTGAATCATATTCAGGTGGTTGTCCACCAGGACCTCCAGATCCCTTTCAGCAAGGCTGCTCCCCAGCCACACGGATCCTAGCCTGCACTGAGATCTTAGGTTATGTCATCCCACTTACAGGACTTTGCACTTGACTTTGTTAAACTTCATACAGTTGTTGCCTACCCACTCTTTAGCCTGTTCAGGTCCCTTTCTAAGATGGCTCTTCCTTCTGATGTGTCCTCCTCACTACCCAGTTTAGCGTCACCAGCAAGCTTGGAAAGGCTGCTTTTAATCCCATCATCCAGATAATGTATGAAAATGTTGAACAGTGTGGGGCCCAGTACCGATCCTTGGGAGACTCCACTTGTGACAGGCTGCCAGTAAAAACCATTAACCACCACCCTCTGCATACGGTCAATTTCTTATCCATCTCATAGACCACCCATCCAACCTGTATCTTGTCAGTTTGTTCAGGAAAAGGCTGTGGGAAACAATGTCGAACGCTTTGCTGAAGTCCAGATAAACATTATCCACTGCTCTCCCAGTGCTGACAGAGAATGTTATTTTCTTTCAGAAGGTGATCAGGTTAGTCTGGTGTGATTTGCTTTTGTTAAATCCGTGTTGTCTTTTCCCAGTCACCTGCTTCATTTAGATTGTGATAATTTCTAGAATTACTCGTTCCGTTACTTCTGCATGAATTGAAGTTAGACTAATGGGCCTGGAGTTTTCTGGGTCCTCTTTTGGCCCTTCTTGTAGATGGATATTGACATTTGCCCTCTTCGAGTCATCAGGATTATCCTCTAATCACCATGACTTTTCAAAGTCTATAAGACAGTGGCCTTGCAACAATGCCAGCCACTTATCTTGATACCCTGAGGTGGATTCTGTACAGGCTCAGAGACTTATGTGGGCTGAGCCCCTGAAAGAGGCTGCAGACCAACCTTTCCTCCTCTACTGGTGGGCTGATGTGTTTTGTTGTAGCTACTTGATCCTGTTGTCTGTGGTACAGCTATGGCGGTAAAGACAGAGGCAAAGAAGATATTGAGAACCTCTGTCTTGTCAGCATTATTAGTGACCAGTTTTCCTGCCCTGTTTAGCAATGGGCCTATGTCTTCCCAGTGCTTCTTCTTACTGCTGACATATCTGAAAACCCCATTGTTGTTGTTCTTGACATTTGTCCAATTTCAGTTCTAGATGAGCCTTAGCTTTCCTGACTTCATCTCTGCCTGCCCTAGCAAGGTTCTTGTAGTCTTTGATGACAATTTGACTGCGTTTCCTTAGCTGGTATGCTTCCTTTTTGCTTTTAAGCACACCCAAAAGCTCTTTGTTAGGACAAGGTGGTCTCTTGTCCCGCCTTTTTTCTTTCCCTTGGTAGGGAATGGACTGTTCCTGTGCTTCCAAGAGGCTGTTCTTGAATAACTCCCAGCACTCACAAGCTCCTTTGGCCTCCATGGATGCTTCCCATGAAATCCCTTGTAGCTGGCCTCTGAGTGTATTGAAGCTGGCTCTTCTAAAATCCACAGTCTTTGTCCTGCTTCCAGTCTTCAGTGTGCTCAGCAGGATCTTAAACTCCACAATGTTGCTGTCACAGAATCACAGAATCACAGAATGGTAGGGATTGGAAGGGACCACTGGAAATCATCTCATCCAACCCCCTGCTTGAGCAGGTACACCTAGAGCAGGGGGAACAGGACTGCATCCAGGTGGGTTTTGAAAGTTTCCAGGGAAGGAGGCTCCACAGCCTCTCTGGGCAGCCTCTTCCACTTTTCTGTCACCCTCACAGGAAAGAAGTTTTTTCTCATGATTAGCTGGAACTTCCTGTGTTCCTACTTGTGCCCATTGCCCCTTGTCCTGTCACTGGGCACCACTGAAAAGAGTCTGGCCCCATCCTCTTGACACCCACCCTTCAGATACTTATAAGTATTGATAAGATCCACCCTTAGTCTTCTCTTCTCCAGGTGAACAGACCCAGGTCTGTCAGCCTTTCCTCATAAGAGAGGTGCTCTTGTACCCTGATCATCTTTGTAGCTGTCTGCTGGACTTGCTCAAGCAGTCCCCTGTCCTCCTTTTGTCACTGTATCCAAGGCTACTATTGGTAGTTATGTTGTTAAGTAAGTCTTCTGAGATTGTGAGCAGTAAATCCAGCAATGCACTATACTGAGTTGGCACATTCAGCACGTGTAGCAGGAAGCAGTACTCAACACGTTCCAGGAACCTGACGGATGGCTTGCTGTGTTGTTTTCCCAACAAACATCTGGGTAATTGAAGTCACCCATGAGGGTCAGGTTCTGTTGGTCCAAGAATTCCTTGAGCAGCTGAAATAAGGTTTCATTAGTCTCATCTTCTTCATCGAAAATTCCTTCCTTTAAAAACATAACTTAGAACTTTTAAAGAGAAGGAAGATCTGAAGGTGGGGGGAGCGGGGATAGAGATATCGTTCCTGTCATTATTCCTCTCTTATTTTTATTAGTCACATAATTGTTGGAAGACATGCTTACACAAGCATGTTACCTTGTGGGACATGCCATCTTGATGAAAGAAGGCATATGCCCAGAACAGCTTGCAATTTATTTGAAAACAGGATGTAAGAATAAAGAGATAATAAGTTTTGGTCCTGAATCTTAAAAATATGCCTGAAGTCCTACCACAATTAATAGCATTATTCATTCACTTGGAATAAAGTATGGATTACATATCTTCCTGTGCAAGCAACCACAAAGGGAAGACAAAGGAAATAAAACAGATAAGAGTAGCAACATGGTAAGGTACAGTGACTCTAGACACATTGGTGTGTTGTGGTGGAGGTTGATATGGGGACATCTGGCTTGACTCTGCCTCTGAAGGCAGGTTGGGCTCAAAACAGCACAGCCCATAGAAACCATCTCTTTTAAAGTCCAGGAGTACTCGAACTGGGTGATGTCTTGGCATCGCTTAACTGATTTCAGGAAGAGCTGTGTATTTCCACAAGAAATATTGCATTGCTACTTTTGGATGGGCTATTTCAGGTCACTGGTAGCTCACTGACTGCTTCACTATGCCCTGCTGAGCATCGTACATGAGCTGGCCCAAATTAATTCAAAGATATTCTGTTCTCTGGTTTTGGTTTGTGTAATTTTTTTTCCCAACCTTACTGAAAGTTTTTGAGTATTTTTATTCTCTTTAAATACATAAGACCAACCATCTCACTTCTCCAAATCTCAGATAGTTGTAATTGGGTGATAGAACTTTATGACAATTTATGTACTATTCCCTCAAGCCCTAGACTTATCTATTCTTTCACAGACATAAGGAACCTCAAATAAGAATCAGTGCCTGCATATTGACAACAAAAATAAATAAAACACTTTTTCTTGCCAATATAAATTGTGTTGTATGATTCCATTCCTCAAATCCTTTGAAGGCACCCATTTGCCTCCAAATATTGTGATACATTTTTTCATTGTATATGAATCAATACATTCTCTTAGAACCATGAAGAAATCAAGATTTTTCTGCATAGACCAAATATTTGTGAATAGTCTGTAAAATTTAGCAGATAGTGGATTAGTAGTAAGTACTGGCTAATGATGCACTTGACTAAAGGGTTTTTTTTTTCCAGTTGGTTAGAAGTAAGTAGTTGATTATATTTAATAGACCATGTTAATTACTGCATCTCTGAAATTTACTGTACAATTAAAATAAAGCACCAGAGACTTGTTATACCAAAGGGAACAATACTACAGTGAGTGTTACATGAAGGGACAATTAAATGACCTAATATCACTGAGCCTGTTCCAGCTGATAATTCCACATATCTGTTACCAGAGTTAGAGTCTAAACTTCATTCTGTGTTTTTTCACTGCATTAGCCACCGTGTGCAAGGATCTGACCTAAATTCCTTCTTAGTTACTGGCAGAACTCTCACAGACTGCAGTGTGCTTTGGATCAGGCATCCCAAATGACTGGCTTTTCGGCCTAAAATAATGGAAGTCTACCAAACTGATTTGTCACGTTTGCCTGATGTTCACACATACTAATGAGTTTTGAAAATGTTAATTTGCTTTGTGCCCAGATCAAATACACTGTTCTGTCAAAATAAAATAAGTTCAGAGCCAACAAATTTACATGAGTGTAGTTTATACTGAAAATATTTACATGTCATTAATACATTAACATAATATGATGTTCAGAGCGTATTTAACTGTGACTGGGATGCTCTTGACTGGAACTGTGGGCAGTGGAAAGATCACAGCTTTTCTGTGTTGTGGGGTTTTTTGGACACCCCTGGATTACCCTATATGAAGGAACCTGACACCTTCTGCTGCAGTGAAAACTGGAGATTACAATGCTTTAAGCTATTTTTTTCCTGTAGGATCATCTATTCTTACTGGTGATTGATAGTTATGAGTTTTGCTGGACACATGGGACTGGATTCAGCTGTCCAAACACAGGTGTCTAGTATCATTTTAGCTTCACTGCATCCTGCCTGACCTCTAGCTCTCATTTGAGAAGAGAATGTATGTATCTAATAACACAGCA
The DNA here is from genome assembly GCA_013389905.1 of Sula dactylatra. Lineage (NCBI taxonomy): Eukaryota > Metazoa > Chordata > Aves > Suliformes > Sulidae > Sula > Sula dactylatra. The sequence continues at coordinate 2,258 of WEKW01021583.1, read as the reverse complement.
AAAGAAGATTGGATACTAGAAAGAACATCAAAGAAACATCATTGCCTGTGACTGACAACAGAGAAGAGTCCTGGGTCTTCCCTGTCTTTAACGGAAGCATGAACACCTTGCTCATATGTAGATAGCAATATATGATGTGAGGAGGCAGCTCTCACTCAGCGTGGGCAGGGACAAGAGAGAAGGCGGCAGTTTAAAATCCAGTGTACCCACCATTTTGGCGAAGCCACTGAAGGGAAGGGTTCCAGAGCAGAGGGTTGCGCCGGAGGTTCCTTCCCAAAGCAACAAAACAGCAGCAAAAATTGTGAAGAAAAAAGCACAGGGAGCGAGAGGGTAGCCCAGCCCCTCCCAGAGCGGGAAGGAGTGAGCTCCTGACGTAAGGAGAAAGCTCTGACTTAGCGTGGGTGAGGATAAGAGCAAAGGCAGCCAAACCCCCTCACGTACAAAAGCAGCCCCCAGGGAGCACAAGCAACCAGGGCAGCGCGGCCAACAGGGCGGGCAAACAGGGCATGGCGCATCAGAAGGGCGTGGTGCGGCAGTTTGTGTGGCAGTTCACATAGGCAGGGTGCTTGGGCAAGGTGCTGTCCCCTTCCTGGCTCTAAAGGCTCTAAAGGGTAACTCAGTTAGTGGTCATCACGCCTCCAGGAGAGGACCTAGCTATGGTCTCCACTCACCTGAGAACCATTGCTAGAAGAAATGTGGCGACCCAGGCAGAGCCCACACACAACCACGCAGCTGCCCAGGTCTCCAGCTGCAGGGAGCGCCTCATACGGGAGGGCAGCTGAGACAGCAGCTGCTTTCGGTGTGACCAGGTGGACGATCTACTCTGCCTGGTGGCAGAGCTGAGGGAGGAAGTGGAAACGTTAAGGATCATCAGGGATTGTGAGAGGGAGATAGATTGGTGGAGCTACACACTACTGTCCCTGGGGCCAAGGCAGTGGATGGAGGCTCCACAGGAAGCTCCACAAGAAGCAGAGGATCCCCTACCCTCTTGCCACCCAGCAGAAGGAGGGAACCTAAGAGATGGGGGGGAATGGAAAGAGGTCCCTGCTCGGGGCGGCAGGCAAATCCCCTCGCAGCCTCCCTCACCTTCCCAGCTGCCCTGACACAACAGATACGGGGCTCTGGAACTTGAGGGCCAGGCAAATAAGGATGTAGGTGAAGGTCCATCCTGGAGGTTGCCTAGGGTGAGTCAATCAGCCCCACGCATTATGACTGCCTCTGTTAAGAAGAAAAGGAGGGTGATTGTTGTAGGCAATTCCCTTCTGAGGGAACAGAGGGCCCAAGATGCTGATCAGACCCATCCCACAGGGAACTCTGCTGCGTCCCTGGGGCCCGGGTCAGAGATGGTACTAAGGAACTCCCTGGTCTAGTACCACCCTCTGGTTATTACCTGCTATTGGTTATGCAGCTGGGCAGTGATGAAGTTACAGAGAGAAGTCCAAGAGCGATCAAAAGGGACTTCAGGGCAATGGGGCGACTGGTTGAAGGATCAGGAGCGCAGGTAGTGTTTTCCTCAGTCCCATCATTGGCAGGGAAGTAGAATACTGAAAGGAACAGGAAAATTCACCTTATTAACATATGGCTCAGAGGCTGATGCCATCAGAGGAATTTTGGAGTTCTTGATCGCGGGAAGGTTTACATGGCACCGGGTCTGCTGGCATCAGATGCAGTTCAACTGTCTCAAAGGGGGAAAAGGATTCTTGCTCATGAATTGGTGGGGCTCATCGAGAGGGCTTTAAACTAGCTTTGAACGGGGAAAGGGATATAGCCAGGTCCACTGGAGAGGAGCCTAGGAGTAGTGTGCCAAGGTTGGTGATGAAAACAATAGCCCAGCTCAAGTGCACCTACACCAATGCACACAGCATGGGCAAAAAACAGGAGGAGCTGGAAGCCATTGTGCAGCGGGATAGCTACAACTTAGTAGCCATCACCAAGACATGTGGGATGACTCTTACAACTGCTGCAATGGATGGCTATAAGTTCTTCAGAAGGGATACGGAAGGAAGGAGAGGCGGTGGGGTGGCTCTGTGTGTCAGGGAGCATTTAGAGTGTAAAATTTTAGCAATTGTGATGATAAGGTTGAGTGATTATGGGTAAGGATNGCCTTGCTTGAACTGATGTTCACAAACAGAGGTCTAGTGGAAAACATGGTGGTCGGAGGCCATCTTGGGCTTAGCGACCACGATACGATTGAATTCTCAATCCATGGTGAAGTGAGAAGATGGGGCAGCAGAACCACTACCATGGAATTTCAGAAG